>CAUYON010015844.1:0-76972 GCA_963573935.1 Arctocebus calabarensis | reverse complement strand
TTATAACAATATATTTTCTCCAATTTCAATATCAGGTATATCCAGATCAAGTAGAATGATTTTGAAATATTTCTTCTTTTTCTATTGTTTATAAGATTTAGTATGATCTGTTTTTTCAAACTCTCTTTTACTTTTATTTATATAATATTAGTTGTCTATTTTTTGAGACTTTGAAAAAAAAATGACATTAACTGATGACTTCATACTGAGCCTCAGAGTCAAAGCATTCTGTAATAGACATACTCTTATTTGACAATGTGAACGTTACTTTCTTGGCAT
This sequence comes from Arctocebus calabarensis, assembly GCA_963573935.1. NCBI lineage: Eukaryota > Metazoa > Chordata > Mammalia > Primates > Lorisidae > Arctocebus > Arctocebus calabarensis. The sequence goes on along the minus strand of CAUYON010015844.1, from coordinate 76,693 downwards.
TATTATTATTAATATTGCTTAATATGTTGATGCAGTAATCGTCTGTTTTCTCTTCTGAATGTATTTATCTTCATTCATTCTTTACATGGTTTTTGTTTCTAGTTCTTATCGTAAACATTGTTATTGTTATTAAATTTTAAGCCTTTTAAATTTTGTGAAGGCAAAAGGTGGAAACCTAATTAACACATGTATATGTAAAAATAAGAAAGAATAATAATAATAAAAAGAAAATACTGCGATCTCTAGGATGAACATGGTGCACAAAGAGGAAGGCTGGGTGCAAAGTCTCAGGTATATCTAATCAGAGCCTTTACACATGCATGTGTTTAATTTCCACTGTACCTGGAACCCCCTTATCTCTGATACACCTTTGTTATCCTTAGGCTTGTGATTTTTGTTGGTCTAAAAATCTATCATCCTTAATTAATAATTAGTTACTTAAGAGTCTCCAAACAATCTATGCTCGTGCCACAATCTGGCTTCAGTTTGAATATGCAGTAATTTATATGTACTCTGTCCACGTTGCCATCTGGGACTTCATCCTTCCACCCAAATGAGAAACGTGCAAATCTCTGAGTTGTTATGCACTGAATTGTGTACCCCTAGATACAGGGTTGCAGCCCCCCCCCATAATATGCCAATACATAATACAGAATGTGACTGTATTTGGAGATAAATTTTTAAGGAGGTCATTAAGCAAAATAAGGTCATTAGAGTGGGCCCTAATCCATCTGATTGGTATCTCTATAAGAAGAGGGAATTGGGACACAGACACATGTAGACAAAGAACATGTGAAGTCACAGGGTGAAGGTGGCCATGTATGAGCCACGCAGAGAGGTCTTAGAAGAAACCAACCCTACTAATATCTTGATCTTGATCTTCTAGCCTACATGACTGTTGGAAAATACATTTTTGTTGATTGAGCCACTTGGTTTGTGGTAGTTTGTTATGTAGTCCCAGCAAACTAATACAACTGGCTTCCAACAATGTGTTGAAAGAGTTGTGAATGTCTAATCAGACACATTCAATTTAGATAATATAGTGTAGTAACAAAGAAGAAATCCTCCAAAATAATCAGTTTTGACAATGTAGTTTTTCTGTTATTAATAGTATCAATTATACTGTACTAAGGAATAAGACCCTAGAAATTCAAGGTTATGACCTTTGAGAAGTTAATGAAATACATATGACCCTAGGCCATCTTTTGACAAAAAACCAATTTATCAATATGTAACATTAATACAATTGCAGTCTTTTTCTCTGGGAAGCCTCTAATTAAAACTATGTAAATGAGAAAATTAGTCATAAACTTAAAATGTATAAATTCATTAAAAAATTATGAATCTGATGCTGTTACCTGAAAAATAATTATATTTTAGAGATATTTCTCCCTCATATATCATATGCAGAAACTATGGAGCAAGACTATATAAGTAGAAAAGGAATAGGAAAAAGTATTCACTGGATTTTAATTAAAATGTTATTTGTTGAGTGTTGCACTTGTCTAGATGGAAAGACTTATATATATATATATATATATCATAAAAACTAATTAAGACTGCTTTTTATTCACAAAGAGAAACAGCTGGGTTTTTACATCTGAGTGTATTCAAGATCGATGATCACTAAGAAAAAGAAAATCCATAGAGAAGAAAATAAAAATTTAGCTTACTCATCATTCATAAAAAACATTCATGGTGTACATGTGGAATGTAAAGCTTATCAGATTTAGAATCCAGCTACTCTTCCAGTTATTAGAAAGCATAACCTCTTGATTATATACCATTGCAGCAGAATATTTTAAAACTGAAATTAGAAACTTGCACAATATTAACAATTTATCCTTACTGCTGCCAGTCAGCATTGTTAGGGACTAGGGATCACAAACCATTTTCTTATTCTAACTTCTGGAATTCTGAGGTAGGACAATATGATGGTGACCAAAATGGGCCACCCTTTCACTGTGCTTTGGTTTGAAATGCAACTCTAAACTTCTTTGAGAATGAATCAGGAAAAGGTAAATTCTCATGACAGATTCGTTGATAGTCCCAAAGGTGATTAATCTGCCCTTTTGAAAACAAATCAGCAGGAATAAAGAGAAAGTAATGATTTTAAGCTTGGCCTAGTTTAGAGCCCTGACAGCTTTTCCTAGCTATCAGTGAAAATAGCTGTCATTTTTAGATAACATAAAAACTTCAAATTCCTTCTCCCCAAATGGTAGAATTTCTCAGTCTATGGTCTAGATCTAAAAAGCATTTCCAAAGGCTGGGCATGGTGTCTTACACCTGTAATCCCAGCACTCTGGGAGGCTGAGGCGGTGGATTGCTTGAGTTGAGTTCGAGACCAGCCTGAGCAAAAGTGAGACCCCATGTCTAAAAATAGCCAGGCGTTGTGGTGGGCACCTGTAGTCCCACCTACTCTGGAGGCTGAGGCAAGAGGATCACTTGAGCTCTAGAGTTTGAGGTTGCTATGAGCTATGACAACACAGCACTCTATTGAAGGTGACAAAATGAGACTCTGTCTCAAAAAAAAAAAAGTATTTCTATCATCCATGAAGCAACAAAACACTATTGTAAACTGTGGACAGACCACCCAAATTATACTGCCAGAAACAAGGATCCTTCCTAATTAAAAGCAGATGTAAAGAGCCTTCACCATCTCTTCTGGCACATCTTGAGCAGGTGGGCACCTTTCTGAGGCAGAGAGATCACAGGCTTCCCTCTCCCCACCCTTCTTCACCTCCCAACTCAATCAATAGCCATTTGAGAATTCCAATTCCCTGAAAGAAACTGGGCAGGATCTAGGAAGAAGTGATCCATTGTGTCCTGGGATACAAAAATCCCACCGTGCCCACCACTCCAGAGCATGATAAGAAGGAGGGACTAGGTCAAGGTCAGGCAGCGCACACTGAGGTGGCAGCTTTATGTGCGTTCCATCTTTTCAGAGCATTGGGACTCTGGAAGATGAGAGGAGGAAAATATACTGTCTTATTCTGTCAGAGATGCAATAGATGAAATTCTGCAGGTTATTAGAAAGGGGTCTAGGTCAGGATTTTTCACCTTTGCACTATTAACCTTTGGAGCTGGATAATACTTGGTTGTGGAGGGTAACATGATGGTCAGTAGTATCTCTGGCCTCTACTCATTAGACGCTAGTAGCACCCTCCTCCCAAAGTTGTAACAACCAACAAAGTCTCCAACAATGCCAGATGTCCCTTGGAGGCAAAATCACTCTTGGTCAAGCACCACTGGTGTAGGTGAAGAAGACAGTCAAGACCGAATTGAGTAATAGATTGCCCAACAGGAAAAATAATCTAGGTTTACAAATCAAATTGGATTACTGAGTTCTGGGCAAAATCTATAGCTGCTAATATTTATTGAGAGCTCAGTACATACCAGTTCTTACTGCTTTCCCCACATTATTTCATTCAACCTCAGAACACCCTATGGGGCAGGTACTACCATTTTCTCCATCTTACATTTGAAGAAATGAAGCCACAGAAAGGTAAGGTAAGGCCCCACTGTCAGGTGGCAAATCTGATTTAAGGCCAGTCTGAGTCCAGAGGCAGCTTTCTAATCACAAAGCTATAAAAATGTACAACCTGTACTACGTGGTGCTTTATAAACTGCCAGGCGCTTTCCCAGTTCAGTTTTATTTCTCTCCCTGATTCACCTACAGGTTTAACCTAAAGCAGATGAAGAGTCTATTTTGACCAAGGCAACAGTACAGTTATAGCGCCACACCCATCATGGGGGCCTGGCATTATTAACAATCTTAATGTTTTAAGTCTAGAATCTGAAATACCTAAATTGAGCCACAGCCTTCCTCTACCTCCTTCTACATTGGCCTATGCCCCTGGCATCTGCCTCATTGTCCTAGGTATTCCAAGTAACCTGAACCCCATCCATCCATTTGGCTGAGACCTTCCTCAGGCTAGTTCTTGCCAGTTGCCTGCCCAAGACAACATATGAGAGTGCGCTTTTGAGGCATAGCTTTCCTTGTGGGACCGACGCTCATCAAGCCTGAAGTTGCTGTCCCTTTTCCTTAACGCTACCTTAGCCCTTAGGAACAAGCCCTATGTCACAGTCAGTCCTTCTGGTTTTGGTCCCTCCCAGCCCAGACTTCCACCCTCCTTCCCCAGCTCTCTCAAAGTTTGTGCATGACTTCTTATCAATTAAGGCAGGGACACCATTAGCCTTCTTGTTCTGTTTTTGTTGTTTATTTATTTTTAAATGTTATTTTTGATCCTCCAAAGAACTTATGTAGCAGGCAGGGTATATGCTATAATCCCACCGAGCAGAGAAGCTAAGTGACTTTACCAAATGCCATAGTGTTATAATTGGCAAAACCAAGAAAATCTATGACATCTATGGTTTTGTAGGTAGTGAAACCATGTCCAGGGCTTGATAGGCCTTTAAAAGTCATTTAATCTTCTCTTCTTCTTTGTACAGTGGGGAAAAAAAAATCATCCAATCCAACAGAGAAAATGAAGCTTGGACCTCCTCCATACCATCACTGCCAAGTAGTTACCCGGCCTACGTTTGAACTCTGTCCCTCACACGATGGCTCAGTTTCCTTTCTGGCTAGTTCTGGCAGTCATCTGCTTGATCATTCTGAAACTCTTTAATTCTTCCAGCAAATATTTTAGAGCCTCATACGTGTATCACCAGGTGCTGTGTGGATACTGAGGTGATTTCTGGAAATAACTTTAGTTAAAGATAGAAAGTTAAAAGTTCTGCAAGAGCTGTTCCGATACAGTGCTACAGAAACTGTCAAAGTTCTTCGTCCTACTGCTCCCAAACTTCTGACCATTTGCTTTGAGGTAACCATACTCATTATACTATGTTCCAAACTGACCATACTATTCACTAAAACCCTTGGTACCCTTTGGAAAGACAGTTTTATGACTAGAATTCTACTCTTAAATGTCTTCTACCATGGGGCAGCTCCTGTGGCTCAAGGAGTAGGGCGCCGGCTCCATATACCGGAGGTGGTGGGTTCAAACCCGGCCCCAGCCAAAAAAAAAAAAAAAAGAAAAAAAAAATGTCTTCTACCATGAAAGAAGAAATAAAGAACTACTTGAAACAGTTCTTTCTTGTTATATTTAATTGTGGTAAAAATACATGTAACATAAAGTCAATCATCTTAACCAGTTTAAAGTGGACAGCATTGAGTACATTCATATTGGGCAACCGTCGCTACCATCTTTCTCCAGAATTCTTTCATCTCAAAAAATTAAAACTCACCTCTCCGTTTCTCCCTTCCTGTAGCCCCTAGCGATCACAATTATACTGTCTTTACAAATTTGACCACTCCAGGTACCTGACAGGAGTAGAATCATACAGTATTTGTCCTTTTGTGAGTGGTTCATTTCACACAGCGTAATGTCCTCAGAGATCATCAGTGGGGCAGCATGGTCCCTGATTCTACTCTTTTAAGGCTGAACAATATCCCATCATGTTTCGTGTGTATGTACACCACATATTCTTCACCCACTCAACAGCCAAGAGATGCTTGGATTGCTTTCAACTTTGGGCTGTTGTGAATAGTTGACTATGAACATGGGTGTACATATATCTCTTTGAGACCCTGCTTTCAGTTCTTTTGGGTATATACTCAGAAGTGGAATTGCTGGATCATATGAAATTATTAATTATGTTTATTGTTTCAGCATATTTTGAAAATGTCTTGCTTGGCTATCCTAGAACTTATTTTTAGATTTTATTTTTTAAGACAGAATCTCATTATGTTGCCCTTGGTAGAGTACAGTGGTGTCACAGCTCACAGCAACCTCAAACTCTTGGGCTTAAGCAATTCTTTTGCCTCAGCCTCCCAAGTAGCTGGGACTACCAGCACCTGCCACAATGCCTGGCTATTTTTTCTGTTGCAGTTATCATTGTTGTTTAGCTGGCCCCGGCTGGATTCAAACTGCCAGCCTCAGTGTATGTGGCTGGAGTCGTAACCACTGTGCTATGGGTGCTGAGCATGGAACTTTAAAAAAAATATCATTTAGATAAGATATAAAATTTCATCTCTGGGTATATTTAACTGAGTTTGAGATCTCCTAGATCAAACCTCATTTTCATTAATAGCCAGTACAGTGTCAATTTTGAAAAGCTTTTATAGGAAGGAGTAGTAAAGACATTAGATGCCAATAACCCATCAACAACTATTGAATTCATATCTTTTGGCAGAACTAGTAAAGATGTGCTTTTATATCCTTCTATATTAGGATTTTTCCTTTTCATACAATGAATAATGCATAATCTAGCAGAGTTGGGACATGCAAATAACATGTTAATGTGATTATGCTAAAAATCATGTTGGCCTCAGAGTTCAAAGGCTGAATATGGATTGGTCTCAATGTCATTCTAGAGCTCCTTCTTAGCCTGTCACATCTGACAAGCATCAACAGCTGACACAAAGATGATGTCACTTACTCTCTTGTTTGCTCCCCTGTCTAATAAAAACCAGTGGTACATAGCTGCTGGGCACTTATGAGTCACATCACCAAGACAAAGGTTAAAAGCTTCAAACAACAACAAAGAGCCTTCGCCTATAGGGAAGTTCTTAGGACTCTTTCCTTCCTGAATTACCTGTTTACAGACATTCTTTACATTAGACATTTGGTAAAAATGTATTTTGCTTTACATAAGTCTCAGATATATAAAAGACACTAACTTACCACTGTCACTGCATGCATAAATTTGAAATGTGGATCTTGTAACCATATGCCATGTGCATTTCCATTTCACTTAAATTTGCTGAATCCCATTTTCTAAGAGCTGAATGGTCAGGGTTGTCATAAAATCCAGTTCAATTTGCATCCATTATCCATTAATTCGACAAAGATACTGCCTATTTACGTTAGGCAGTGTGTTAGGTGCTGAATATACTGGCAAGCAGAATTTAAAGATAGACATCACCTCAAGATACTTTTAGAGGATGCTCCTGATTTATATTCTAAACTTGTTCCTTTTTCAATTCGCTTTAGTAAAGGACATCGGTATCTAGCTGCACAAGTCAGTAATCTAGAAAGAACTTTTCCTTTTTATTTCAATAGATTTAGAGGGTTCAGTGTTTTTGTGTGTGTGTGTGTGAAGTCGGGGTCTTTAGTGTACCTGTGAAGAAGCTTAGGAAGTTTTACCCCAGAATATGACTCCTTAGTACAAAGAATATTTTGAATTATGGCCCTGCCCGGTGGCTCATGCCTGTACTCTTACCACTTTGGGAGGCTGAAGTGGGTGGATTGCTTGAGCTCAGGAATTGGAGACCAGCCTGACTAAGAGCAAGACCCTGACTCTACTAAAATTTAAAAATTAGCCAGGTGTTGTGGGGGGTGCCTATAGTCCCAGCTACTCAAGAGGCTGAGGCAGGGGGACTGCTTGAGCTCAAGAGTTTGAGGTTGCTGTGAGCTATGATGCCAGGGCACTCTCCCCAGGGTGACAGAGTGAGACTCTGACTCCAAAAAAAAAATAAAATTTTTTTGAATTAAAGGCTTGTAGAAATTAACAGGCCTTGGAAGAGGCTTTCCCTCTGTCTGTATAAACTGGACTGACATCAAAAGATTAAAGGGAACAATGGAATTTCTCTTCCTCTATTATGATATCTAAATATACAGCAGGAAAAAAGATCAGGAATGCAAGCAGACCTGGCTCAAATTATTTTAAACACAGTATCTCTCAGGTTAATTTAATTTGTAAAGAAAATCATTTCAAGTTGATATGTCTCCTCCATCCATTGTCCTCCCTAGCACCATTTGTTCCCCTTAAACAGAATTACCTGTACTCCACATTCCCCCCCCCCTTCAAAGAGACAAGTATAAAAATATCTGAACTCATTGGGATAGTAGGTAATCATGATTCTCCCTAGGTGTCTGGTATTGACAAACAAACCTTTCTTTTATTAATCTGCCTTGATTGTGGGTTGATCCTTCAGTGAACTTTTGGGGGAACTCTTACCTCCACACCTGTCAGAGGATTAATGTCAGATGTACCTGATAGGTAACTTTTCATCCCCCACCCACCTCCAACCCTCCACCTTCTGAGTTCTGATATAGAAGACTTTGATTTTGCCTTCCGATACTAGCTCTCTTCTCTTCTGCCTTCAAAATAACCCTAACTCCATGTACTTCTTTTCATTATGTCTGCAGCCATCATCTGAACCCCAGCTACTACCACTTCTTTCCTGGATTACTTCAATAGTTCCCAAAGCCTTCCGAGTATTCTAATTTTACTTTTGCTCCTGCCTGCCCGGGATAGCTATCCAGGAACTAGTAATGTGTGTTACATGTTCTGAGGCTTCTCACTGTACTTATAATAAGATCAAAGCTCTTATAAATCTCTGCAGGTGGGGTGGCACCTATAGCTCAGTGAGTAGGGTGCTGGCCCCATACACCGAGTGAGGGTGGTGGGTTTGAACCTGGCCCTGGCCAAACTGCAATAGCCGGGCGTTGTGGTGGGCGCCTACAGTCCCAGCTACTCAGGGACCTTTCACTGCCTTATGAGGTTTAGTGAAAGGTACTTCCCCAAGTTACTGAGCAAGAGAATTGCCTAAGCCTAGAAGCTGGAGGTTGCTGTAAGCTGTGATGCCACTGCACCCTACTGAGGACGACAAAGTGAGACTCTGTCTTTAAAAAAAGCTCTGCGTGGTGTGTCCCTGCCTCTTTCCCTAAACCAGTGGTTCTCAACCTTCCTAATGCTGCGACCCTTTAATATAGTTCCTTGTGTTGTGATGACTCCAACCACAAACTTATTTTCGCTAGCAACAAAGATAGTTTTATGGTTGAGGGTAGACACAACACGAGGAACTGTATTAAAGGGTTGCAGCACTAGGAAGGTTGAGGACCACCGCCCTAAACCTATCTCCTGCCACTCCCCTCTCCACTCACCCTGCTCCAGCCACACTAGCAGTCTGGCAATCCTTTCAGAGCCCTGACAATGACAAGTTCTCCCTAGCCTCAGCACTTACACACATGCTGTTTTCCTGGCAACTCACAGCCTAAGGCTTTAGCTTACATGCTTTCCCTTCAGAGCTGGATTCATTGTAAATGCTGGATAGGTCTCAGTAAGAGGTGTATGTGCGTGTGTTATCATACCAAGGCCTCTGCTATTTTTTTGGAGAATTTTTAAAAATTTATTTGAAAAAGTTCTTTGTCATATACAGTACAAGTATTTTCCCAGGTGGATGTTGCCTTTTAACCTTTTTAAAGTGTAATTTTCTGCATGAAAATGTCAAGTAATGAAGTCCACTGAACTTTTCTGTTCTGTTTCATGGTACCACGCTTGGAGAGTCTTTTCCCTGCACAAAATTTTGTGAATAATCGCTTAGGTCTTTTCCTGAAACTTTTGATATTATTTCTCAAATTTATCTGGAAGTTATTTTGCTATGTGATGTGTATGTTGGGGTGGTGGTGGTGGTGGAGGAGTTTGTCTTTTCTCCTCCAAGGAGGCTTTGCTGCTGCTTCTGATTGTTTCAGGACACTAATCGGGGCATGCTTTTTCAGAGCAGAGTCTTAGTAGAGTAGATGAGGCAGTGGTGGGCATGAGTGGAGCAGAGCTAAGAAGTGGGTGTGCGCTGTGGGGCAGACACAGAGAAAATGCATCTTGTTTGGGATCGAGGTCCTTCCTGCTGATGAGGTTTAGTGAAAGGTGCTTCCCCAAGTTGCAAACTAGTTCCTTAAAGTTCCTCATTGATGTCTGCCATGAAAGCTTATCTAGTAGCAAGTGTTCTTTTATTTGCTCCATGCGCCGTGCATATATTTCCCGAGTGTACCTTAAGGGAAGACATTACTGACCTGGAATAGAACATAGACATTTCTGGCCAAAACCATATTAATTACACATTTGGCTTTAAAAGTATATTTTATTATATTATCTTCAATCAAAAAAACATTTATAGGCCGGGTTTGGTGGCTCATGCCTATAATCTTAGCACTCTGGGAGGCCCAGGAGGGTGGATCGCCTGAGCTCAGGAGTTTGAGACCAGCCTGAGTGAGAGTGAGACACCATCTCTACTAAAATAGAAAAACTAGCCCAGCATTGTGGTGTGTACCTGTAATCTCAGCTACTCAGGAGGTTAAGGCCAGGGGATCACTCGAGCCCAAGACTTTGAGGTTGCTGTGAGCTACGATGCCATGGTACTCTATCCAGGGTGACAGGGTGAGACTGTCTCTTAAAAAAAAAATTCATTAAAACAAAAGATACTTTATACTTAAGTACATGTAAAATATGATTGTAATATCAAAGGTGGTTTCAAATAACTACTCAGGTAATAGCTATTGACTTAATTATATTTAGAAATGAGGGCTGGGTATTGTGGCTCACACCTGTAATCCTAGGACTCTGGGAGGCTGAGGCAGGTGGACTGCCTGAGCTTACAGGTTCAAGACAAGCTTGAGCCAGAGTGAGACTTCGTCTCTAAAAATAGCCGGGCGTTGGAGTGGGCACCTGTAGTCCCAGCTATTTGGGAGGCCGAGGCAAGAGAATCGCTTGAGCCCAAGAGTTTGAGGTTGCTGTGAGCAATGATGCCATGATGGCAACAAAGAAATTCTACTGAAGGCAACAAAGTGAGATTCTGTCTCAAAAAAAAAAAAAAAAAAAAACTAGAAATGAGTGGAAAGAATTTGCTTTTGTGTCTTCATAAGCAGATTTATGTTATTATAAGTTGGCACCATAGAATGGTGATGACAAGTAAGAGCTGTGTTTGAGGGAACAATTCAGCCAATAATTGATGAAGGCCAGCTATTTGCTAAGCATTGTCCTTAGATGTTTCCACAGTGAATCAAGCATAAATCTTTTCTACACAGTTAACAGAAGTGTAAACAGTATAACAGACATGTAAACAGTTTAACTTAAGAAAAGACATTCACTTATATAACCAGAATGAGAACTAGTGTTGAGGACCATAATAATGTTGTGAAAATAGTATCAGAATGTCCTTTTACAGTTATTATCAACACAACAGTGTTAAAAGACACATTTAAGGAATTTTTAACACAGGAAATGATGTAGGTCATATACTAAAGAAAATAAGTAATAAGAGAAAGGAGGAGTTAACACTTATGGAGAACTACATGCTAAGTATCTTACATGCTTTAGTTCCTTAGGCTCTCATGACAATCTTAGGGCATGAATATTATCAGTTCTAGAGACAAGGAACAGAGGCATGGGAAAGCAAAATGATTTGTCTAAGTTCATATTGTGAGAAAGTGCTGGAGACAAGATCCTTCCTTATCCAATAGCATGTGAGGTATCATTCCAACAAAAAGTGCTGTAGGAAGTCAAAGAAAGTAGAAACCACTGCAAGTTGGTACTACTGAGATGAAATTTTGGTGGGACTATATCAGACTTTAGCATGATGGGAGAAATTAGAAGGACAGTGTGGAGATTAGTTGGGCAAGAGAGACCAGTGCCTCTAAAGTTAGCTAGAGCCAGGCCCTGGCAATGGGTGTGTGGAACAAAAAGAATTAAGTTTTGATGAATGTTTGTTATTGGTATGTAGAATGGACAGGGGAGTTGGAGAGAGGCTGGGGTCAGAAAAGCCAGTTTGGGAAATGCTGAAGTATTCCAGGGGCACAGATAAGAACCAGATGTAGGGTTGAGGAAGAGGTGCCAGAAAGTGTGGCAGGTTGGATAAAGTCCCTAGAACTTGGTAATATGTTTTCTTATATATAGATGTGACTCAGGATGTTGAGATGGGGAAATTAACCAGGATTATCCTGGTGAGCCCAACGTAATCACAAGGTCTTCACAGAAGATGATGTGACTATGGAAGTAAAGACTAGAATGATGTGGCCATGAGCTAAGGAACATGGGCAGCTTCTAGAACACTGGTTCTCAACCTGCGGGTCACGACCCACAAGAATTGTATTAAAGGGCTGTGGCATTAGGAAGGTTGAGATCCACTGTTCTAGAAGATGGAAGAGGCAAGGAGTAGATTCTCCACTGGAGCCTTTCGCAGAAAACCAGCCTTGTCAATAGCTTGATTTTAGCCCTGTTGAGACTCATTTTAGACTCCTGGACTCCAGAATTTGTAAAAGAATAAATTTGTGTTGTTTTAAGCCAATAAATTTGTGGAAACTTGTTATAGCAGCAACAGGAGCCTAATACATAGAGGAAGGGATAGATATAAAAGACATTATAAAGAAAAAATGGTGGCTCGGCGCCTGTGGCTCAAAGGGATTGGCGCCAGCCACGTACACCTGAGCTGGCAGGTTCGAATCCAGCCCGGGCCGCCAAACAACAATGACGGCTGCAACCAAAAAATAGCCGGGCGTTGTGGCAGACGCCTGTAGTCCCAGCTACTTGGGAGACAGAGGCAAGGGAATCTCTTGAGCCCAGGAATTGGAGGTTGCTGTGAACTGTGATGCCACAAAACTCCATCTAGGGTGACAGCTTGAGGCTGTCTCAAAAAAAAAAAAAAATAAAATGGTGATTGATTGGAGAGGTGGCGTCCAGAATCAAGGTAATTCCAAGATTCTGAACCTAGCTTCTCAAGGCAATGCAAGTGGAATTGATTTTCTAAAAGAAGGATAAATTCAATTTTATGTATTTTGAGTTGGGTTCAAGGATGGGCATTCTAAATCATGCTTACCTTGTGAGTGTTCAATTTTGGGTCTTCAGGAAGGAGTCCTTAGTGGGTAAAATACTGCTCCCACATAGTACAATGAGGCTTATATCCCATAGTTAGAGATGAAGTCACTTTAGTTAATATTCCCTTTATGGATAGAATGGCTAAATATTAAGCTTTATTGTATTTTAGTATGAATTAATTTATTAGATTCTTTTTTGGAAATATTTGCTAAGGGGTGGAGGCAAAGGCTCATAATGAGGGAAGAAGAAGGCATTAAGTCCATGCCCAGATGCAGAGAATCCACAAATACTCCTGGACTCGTGGTCCTAACTGTATAAGCACATGCAACATTTTCTAAGGAGACAATGTAAAACTTTCCCCAGACTCTCAAAGGGTACAAATGATCAAAAAAGACAGTTAAGAATGGTGCTCCAGAGCAGCACTGTGGCTCAGTGAGTAGGGCGCCGGCCCCATATACTGGTTCGAACCCGGCCCCAGTCAAACTGCAACAAAAAAAAGTAGCCGGGCGTTGTGGCAGACGCCTGTAGTCCCAGGTACTCGGGAGGCTAAGGCAAGAGAATCACCTAAGCCCAGGAGTTGGAGGTTGCAGTGAGCTATGACGCCATGGCACTCTACCGAGGGTGATAAAGTGAGACTCTGTCTTAAAAAACAAAAACAAACAAACAAAAAAAAAAACAAATGGTGTTCCAGACGAGGGAGGGAAGAGGGGAAGAGGAAAAAAAGGCAAGGTAAGATGTAGAAACTCCTCATTCTTTTGCTCCAGCAAGGTACTGCTGATGCCTGCTTCTCTTTTCCCTTACTAGACCCATGTCAGGGCTTATATTTTTGGAATCAGCTTGCAAAGTGGGTACACAATCTGTTCTGTTGAGAGTTATTTTATTAGCTAAAAATGTGTTCTTTAAAAGATTCTGTTTTGGTGTTTTAAAGACTATTTTATCTAATGTTTCTTTTTTTTTTTTTTTTATGAGATAGGGTCCCACTCTGTCACCCAGGCTGGAATGCACTAACACAATCATAGCTCACTGTAATCTTGAACTTGGGGGCTCAAGTGATCTTTCTACTTCAGTTTTCTTTCCATCATCTGTTTCTTAGAAGACTTTTCTGAATATTACAAATACTAGTATTACCACAAAGTAGGTATCAAAATAGTTCAATAAATAATGTCACTGGCAATCTCTTTTTAAAGATTAGATGAGACATACAAAAAGGTAGCTTCTAATTTGCAGCAACTATTTTCCATTCAGTAAAATTATCATGAGTTGCTTAGCTGATCCCCAATTAAATGTTTCTGTAGTTAAATTTGATTCCAGCCCTACACACAGCCAATATCCTCAATGTAGCTTAGATCCAGCATATCTAAGTTCACTGGAGGCTTCAGAGGCTGACCTAGGGTCAGAGTATCTCCTCTATTCAATTTATTTAGGTAACTGATTTTCCATTTCTACGCAGATCAAAATGAATAGTTTCTATTTAGTTTTGCAATAAAACGTCAAAGCTTGTTTTTAAATAAAAAATTTAAGTGTCAAGATTTTCTTTTAATTAATAAAGGAACGGACTAGTTTTCTATGGTATGTGATTGATTTTCTTGAGTCTTCACCATAGAAAATGTTGGGGTTCAGAGAATAATACCCCAAAATATGTTGAGTGCTTTGAACAATGGAGACTGAAAAGCTTCAGAGGGAAGGACTCTCCGAGACCTTCTCTGCTGGTCCCCACTTCCAATGGGCAGGGAAGGGTTCTCCCTGAAGTTCCCTTAATCTGACTGCTAGACGTTCTTCCTTAAAGAATGCAATTGTCTTAAACCTCCTGTCATCAAAAAGTAAGGAAGCTTAATCACTGGAGAGGAGATTAAAAGTCATCACCATACCCAGAAAGGCTATTCTTCCAATTCTTCTGGAGGCTTCTCAGAAAAGACTTTTTTTTTTTTAACCTGAAAGACTTTATCTACATAATAAAGCAAGCTTTGTTCACAGTGCAGTTCTGTCCTTGGGGAACTTTGACCTAGGCCATTTTCTATCCTTTGGGCCATGCATTTTCCTCCAAAATCATTTACTCTTTCTCTAAAATTGCCTACATCTCCTATTTCCTCTCCCCTGTGAAGAGAGTATTTAAACTTCAACCATCTGTCCCTTCCTTGAATCTATCTTGTGGCTTCTGTGAACATGTATACTTAATACATTTGTATGCCTTTCTCCTGTGAGTCTGTTTATTGTCTGCTTATTTCAAGACTCAATTACAGAACCTGCAGAGGGAAAGTTTAAGTGAAAGTTTCATGACATTCCACCTTAACATTCAGAGTCTTCCTTTATAGGATAAATAATATTTCAAAAAACAAAGTAAAATAAATGTAAATATTTTCAGCTTCTGTAATTATAAAGGAGACAGGGTAACTGCAGTGCTGTAATGTCAAGGAAAACACAATGACTTGTCTTTGAGTGATTAGAATATTATCAAGGTCAAGGCTTATTTAAGTTTAATGTTTGAAGTTTACATGTTTTCTGTGAAACTGATATGCAGCTCTGATTTGACTGATACTGTAACAAAATATCAGGTGGAGAGAGGCACTTTGTAAAACAAATTTGGCTAACCCACATAGGGAAGTCAGTGCTTATTGGAAGTACAGCTCCCCACATACCTCTACTAAAAATAGACTTTGTCAGTTTGGAAATGTCATGCTTTTTGATTGAGTTGAGTTGACACTTTGGGAAGAACACACATGGAGCTCTTCGAGGAAGGGAACTCTGTACGGGGATGCCAGAGCAGACAGTCAATTTTGGCAATTAACCTGGTGACAGATGTCACAGCTACACTACATTAAAACCTATACTAGATGCTTTTTGTAGCACTGTACTTCTATAGTAGTTTTCTGGGGCTATTAAAAGTACATCAAATTGGGTGGTTTAAAACAATAGAAATTAAAAAGTATCCAATGTACTCATCCCTAATAGGAAGCTAATTTATAGCTTTCATAAGAAGGTTATAACCCAATTCTAGCACAAGAATACAGGAAAAAGGGCAAGGGGGGTAGAGGATGGGGTGGAGGGTAAATGGTGAGATTGCACTTATGGTGCATCTTAGAAGGGTACCAGGTGAAACTTACTAAATGCAGAATACAAATGTTGTCATACAATAATCAAGAAAATCCCATGAAGGTTATGTCGAACAGTTGGATGAAAATATTTCAGATTGTATATGAAGCCAGCACATTGTACCCCATGATTGCACTAATGTACACAGCTATGATTAAAAAAAAAAAAAAAGTAATGCAGGTTAAAAAAAACCTGTAAGAGGGAGAAGGAAATGTAGCCTTCCTTTGGCAACTTAAGGGCTTCAGAAAGTGGATAAGTTTTGATTTGTCTTGAGGTATGCCAATATTTTAAGTGCATTGAGTTGCTGTTTATGAGGAGAGCCTATAGATCTGTGATGGTGCTGCAAGGTGGGAACATCAGAAAGCAACCCTGGAGGCCGTGCGGCCTGAGCACTGCTGTGGACCCTGGGACTAGAACTCGCGACACTGCTCTCACGCTGCTGCAAAGTGGAAATGATACAACTCTCGGGACTGACATTTAAATACCATTCAGTCTTAAGCTTTCTGGGAGGTACTACTTATGCTTTATTTTATATCTTTAAAAATGTTCACTTAGGGGAGAACTACCCCTGTCACCCTTCTCCCCTGTCCCCTTGTTGCATAGTCAGGAAGACCCAGAAACATTTTAGGCATGATCTTATCTTTCCCTTCTTGTTCATTTCTGAGAAGAAATCATGAATCATAGACTTCCATCCAATGAGCAAGATCACCTAATATAGCCTTGATGACTTTGATCATTTATAAGGTAACTTGTTCTGTTTCCTGACAACTGCAATAACAATAATGGCTGACGTTTGTGTAGCATTACCTATCTGCCTAGAAGTGTTTTAGGTCATATTTTAACTCATATATTGACCCATTTAATTCTCAAACCAATCTTATGATTTGGGTGTTGCTATTATCCCTGACTAACAGATGGGGAAACTAAGGCACAGAAAGGGTCACTTGCCGAAGATCACACAGCTCAGTGAGAGGCAAAGGTGGAAGGTGAACACGATGGTCTCAAGAGTCTCTACTTTTAGCCCATTTATATTATGATTCTGTTAGGCAAGCAAACACTATTGTCTTTGCTGGTTCCAAAGATTTGTCACAGATTGAGCACACTCCTAGACTTTGAGAACTACAAAGTGTTAGAGGAGTCTCTGGGAATTAGCTGGATTGCTAGACATGCATGATTCACAGATAGCGAATTCTAATCCACCACCACATCCCACTTGTTCATTATTAAGTATTTTAGTTTGATTAATCAATTATGCTGTTTAACTCAAAACTATCTCGTTATAAGACAAAATCTTACTGAATCTATTTCTTATTTATTCTGTACAGTGGTGCCCAGTTTTTTACCTCCTTTGCTCCTCTGCACATACCTCAGGCTCAGTACCTTGTGAAAACACAGCGCTGAGAATTGTGCACAGCATTCCAGCTGGGGTCTTGCCCAATGTATAACAGGAAGGGATAATGACAGCTCTTGACTCTGACTCTGCAATTCTATGAATACCGACTAAACATCCAGTTGCGTTTTTAAGGCATTGATGCCAGAGAGGCAGCTATGTTAGTATTGGAAAGGTAATATTGATTCACAGAGAAGTCTGAAGATTTTCCTCAGAGGGATTTCTGCTCCTGCTCCCTCTAAGACTTCCCACCTCCCTCTGTAGAGTTATCGGTCAAGCTTCTCTATCTGGCATTATGACTTATAGACCACATATATAAGTGTGTATACACGCAATTGGGGCTTTAGTTTTTTCAATCTTTTTCTCTCTTAATTTTATCTTATGCTTCACCTGTTAGAAATCTTCTGATGTAACCTGTTTTCTGAGGCCTTTCCAGTCTGTCGTGTAATAGGTTTATAATTACAAAAAGAATATAGTGATTTTCACTCAATACTCTCATCAGCAGATTCCTTAAATCTCAGCTTCTTTCATATTCCTCTTTTTTGGAATGAATGTGGCCCATGAATTATCTAATAAATCTCTTTAAAGGGAATATCTACTAATTTTTGTTCTTAATTGTTTTATCTTGTGATTTACTTGATTCATCATTTAACCCCAAAGGATTGATGTTCTTTCCTGAACACTCTCTGCCTTTTATACTCTATTCTAGCATTTTTTCATTTGTTTATATCTGTATTGGATAAATTTTATTATGACATGTATTTTAAGACCATAGAAGAAAACTATTTCCAAAACACTACCTAGAATTTTGTGGGACTTATGAGTGCTTGGACAGAAAGGTCATATTTTGAAGATGTTCACTCTTTACAAATCAATATATTTCTGTTCAACATGAGCCCAGTAAAACTATCAACTGGCTTCATTTTCAGGGACAAAAAACACATAAAAATGTCAGAAAACCTAATGAAGATAAAATGTTGAAATGGGATAGTCCTGCCATTTATTAAATACATGTTTAAAATTATAATAACTAAACAGTTTAATGTGAATAAGCATTCAACTGTCAAAAACTCAAAAGTTTGATATTTTACCCTATTTACAACTAATACAATAACCTGTTTTATGAATTCTGGCAGAAGAGGTGAAACTCCTGAGGCTAGAGACAAAGACATCATTTCTCACATGACAGCAGGCAGGATTAACATCAGTGTATTTGTGGCAGTTATTTTTACCCCCCCCATTCCACCAGGATTCTGAAATAGGCCCAGATGACAGTTGAATATACACAACGTTTTATTACAGAAGAAGAACCCAGGGGAAAGTGTTTTGTCCTTTTTGAGAAAATAGTAGACATTGTAGCAAGCAGTGAACAAGCCAGCCTCTCCCAACCTCCCAAGGAAGCAAACGGTTACACCATAGTGTTGACTTGCTTAGTTGCCTGTGTAGCTAACCACAGAAACTTTTGAATATTAGAAAGATCTGTATATAAGCTTTGTAAGTCTGCAAGGTTTTTCAGGTCTGATCAGGACCCATGGAGGACTGCCTTCCTTCAGATAGATCAGTGGAAACAGAATATGATAAATAATTAAAATATACATTTCGAAAACCCACATAGTAAATTACCAAATGCTCAAGTGATCTAATAGGAAGAAAATGGTTTTTAAAAAAATAGGGAAAAATTTGTCAACTATTTGGCAAGGGTAGGGGAAGTTGGATTCCTATCCCTATCTTTACATAACAATGTTAGATGAACCAAAATATATATCTTATAAAAAATAAGCAAGTGGGGTTCTTAAGTCTTCAAAAGAAATGCCCTTTCTAAGCAATATACGAAATACAGAAAATTGATACAGTTGACTAAATAGTTTAAAACTGTTAAAAAATATGATGAGCAAAGAAAAAAAATAGAGAAAAACAGCTTGCAAAACATGCATATAAGATACACATTTATTAATATACAAAGTGTTGATAAATAAATACAAAAACATCAACAGCAAATAAAAATGGCTAAATAGCAAATAGATTTATCAAATAGATTATCAGAAAATGGATAACAAACAGATTATCAACAAATAGATTGAAAATAGATTATCAAATAGATTATCTGAAAACAGATAACAGATTATCAACAAATAGATTGAAAATAGATAACAAATGCCCGGTCTCAGTAATAACTAAAACAATTCAAATTAAACTGCAATGTGGAACAATTTTTCACACAGTACAGAGGATTACAGAGGCCTAAATGTCTGATTATGGGATAAGGAAAGAGGCACTCTAATACTCCCAGGGTAGGATAAAATGAGACAACATTTTCGGAGCCCATGTCAACAATATTGAGCAGATGTGGTAAGAGCAGAAAATCTCATTTTATGCTTGGTATAAGGGGAAAGCCCTCAGTCTTACCATAAATATGATGTGAGGGGTGGAGTCTGTCAGGTTGAAAAACATCCCTTCTATTCCAAAATTATCAAATTTTTTTTTTTAATCATGAAGTGGTGTTGGATTTTGTCACATGTTTTTCTTTGCATAGTTATCACGGAGATAATGTAGAGTTTTAAAAATTCTATTGATAAGATGTATTTTATCAGTTGATTTTCAGATGTCAAACATTACCAAAAGTAAAAGCTTCATTCAAATAAAGTCAGATCCTCTGTCAGGAGGTCCAGAGTTCTCTTTTCTTACAGACTTCCTCCCCCTGCGGGCTCAAACATTGAGCCACTATTTTAGGTATTAGACAGATGGCAACGTCTGGTCTTTTGGGCTGGTCTCTCCCAAGGTTATTATCACACCAGGATAATAAACTTGGGAAAGGAGGGTGATGCTAAGTAGGGATGGGAGGAGGGACAGGAGAAGACTATGACCGTTTACCTCAGACGATGTCAACAATTGTCCATCTCTCCTCTGCCCTTCACATGCACTCCCTGCCACTCCATCTCTTCAGTTAGAAAACGTTGTTATATGTGTGACGGTTTTCCCCGCTAGATTGAACTCCAGGACGCAGCCCCACAAAGATCCCACTGGAGACTAGACAAAGTAAATGGGGAAGACCGTTGATATAAATGGCCAGAATTTCCAGGATTTTCAGAGAACAAATACAGCCTGTCTCATATCTTTGAATGATCGGAAAAGAATTCATTTATTGCCCTCTATGAAAATGAGTTCAAATGAAATGTTTGGACATATGGAGAGGAATAGAACCAGACTGTTAGTATTCAAATCTTCAGGGAAAATGAACTAAAGACACGTAAAGAGGATGTAGGTAAATGAGGAAAGTCTGCCAGTAATGAAAGGGAATAGCAAATGCAAATTGTTCATCAGAACACAGCTGTTTTCATTCATAAAATCAACAGATCTACTTCAAATGACTTCTCAGTATAAGACAGTTTAGAGCCAATACTAATATCTTTCAAAACAAGAACAGTTACTCATTCAAAATTGTCAAAGAATAAGCTATTGTGGTCTGTTTTATTGATATAAGTTTGCAGGTCTGCATGGATGAGACATCATAATCTTTAAAAAATGAAAAAAAAATTCATGACCCAGAAATAAAGACCTTTACAAAGGTTACAGAGAAATATATGAGAAATTTTCAGAAACAGCTATTCCCCTTATGGATTCCAATTGAGCAATAAATATCAAAGTAAATAATAATCTTTGTTGATAGAATTTGAAAAAAAAACTTTGCATTAAATGTTATGGATCTTTTAATCCAAAATCATCGTGGATGAAATAAAGGGAGGAAATTAAATTGGAAGACATCGTAACTGAGCCAAATCCACAAAGCTAATATTAGAACATGGAGAAACAGAAGACAAATTCCAGTAGGGAGACTGGATCTACCCTACAACCATACAGGATTGTGATTTTTATTATTCACTTGTTCATTATTTATGGAGTATCTAATTGGGGGCAGACATTATTATGGTTGGGGAAATATATAAGGAAAAATTTTTTTCCTTCATGGGGATGTGTTCTTGTAGGAGAATATAGACAATGAACAAAGAACAAATAAAGATATACCAGGTACAAATCCTGTAGGCAAGTAAAATAGTAGATAGGAATCGGGGGCTCAATGTTGCTATTTTAGTCCAAATTATGACAACCCAAGAAGAAAAATTACTCTTTTTGAAATTAGTGATACTGATATTCTAATCCATGAGTATCTTCCTTCATTTCTCTCCTTGATTTTTCTTCCTTCACTCCTTCCTTCTTTCCTCACCAGATCTTAGGTAATTATTTTTCCTCTTCAAGCATTGTCATAACACAGTAGAGAATGCTGATAAATTTATTGTATGCTTTTCTGACTTTTTATAAGGAGGACTTTCAGATAGTTTTATTGAGTACTTATCAGAAGATAAACATGGTGAGGAAATTAGAATAAAAGGAAAATGAAATGTGATAAAACAAGATGAAAGCATGTTATGAAGTCCTATACCATTGCTAGAATTTGAAAAATTTAGCTCTATGTTTTGTAGCAAAAGAAAAAAAAAGAAGGGAGGCTAGGCATGAGATTCAAGTAGCTATAAGATGTAACAAATCAGTAGCTTGGTGACACATGGCAACTTCTGATAGAATATTGGTACTCCTGGCTCTCCTTAAGACAACATGTCACAGTAAAGTCAACAGCATCTCCGATTTTCTTCACTTGGAAGCCTCTCACTGAGAGAATTTAAGTGTGAAATAATACCCTCATCTACGGGACTTTGCTATTTTCTTAAGGGTCAGTACCCAGAAAGATATTACCTACTTCAAGAAATACTGTATTACAATAATCATCACGCACTGGGTCCCAAAGTAAAAGCTGCAGATAAAAGAGAATTCACTGTGTGTTGATATCATAAAAAATTTTCATAGAAAATATAACTTAAATATTAATTTGCTAGAACTAGGGATAAAAGGAAAAAGACAAAGTTTGTCCAAGACGCAAGTAGGGATCAGTGTTGTTTGTTTTGGAGACAGTGATAAAATTATATTGACTTGAAAAAGAAATTTCATTCTGTGCAACAGAGGAAGAAAAGATTGGGACAGATAGGAAATAATCTCGTGGTAGAAGGTCTACTTGAAAAGTATGGATTAGAGATCGGTGCCTGAGGCTCCATGGGCTAAGTCGCCAGAAACGTACACCTGAGCTGGCGGGTTCAAATCCAGCCCGGGCCCGCCAAACAATGACGGCTGCAACCAAAAAAAAAAAAAAAATGGCCGGGCATTGTGGCGGGTGCCTATAGTCCCAGCTACTTGGGAGGCAGAAGCATGAGACTCGCTTGAGCCCAGGAATTGGAGGTTGCTGTGAGCTGTGATGTCACAGCACTCTCTCCAGGGTGACAGCTTGAGACTTTGTCTCAAATAAATAAAAAGAATCAATGCCAATCCTACTCAGAATCCTCCAGGAAATCAAGGAGGCAGGAACAAATTCCAAATTCATTGTACCAGACCAGCGTTACCCTGACGTCAAAGCCAGATGAGAACACTACAAGAAAAGAAAATTACAGACCAATATTCCTGATAAACATAGATGCAAAAATCCTCACCAAAATACTAGTAAATTGAATCCAGCAGCGCATGAAAAGGATCATATGCCATAATCAAATGGGATTTATCCCTAGGATGCAAGAATAGTTCAACATATCCAAATTAATAAGCATGGTACACCATATTAACAGAATAAGGAAAAAAAATCAAGTAATCATATTAATAGATGCAGAAAAAGCAGTTGACACATTCAACATCCTTTTGTGAAAAATAACAATTAGGTATAAAAGCAATACATTGAAACAAAGGCTACATATGACAAACCCACATCTAATATCATCAGACTCAATGGTGAAAAACTTGAAAGCTTTTCCTCTACAAGAGGAACAAGAGAAGGGTGCCCACTCTATGATGGTACTGGAAGTTTTAGAGTAATTAGGCAAGAAAGGGAAATAAGAGACATCCAAATCAGGAAGAAGAACAAATTATCTCTATTTACAGATAACATGATCTTATATATAGAAAACCTTAACAATTTTACTAAAAATTGTTAAAATTAATAAATTCAGTAAAGTTACAGGGCAAAAAACGAACATACATCTTACCATTTGATCTGGCAATCTCAATAATGGGTATCTACTCAAAGGAAAATTGTATCGAAAAGACACATGCTCTCATATGTTTATCCCAGCACAATTCATAGTTGCAAAGGTAGGAAATCAACTTAAGTTTCCATTACTTGATGAGTAGATAAAATATGGTATATATGCATATATATTTCTCTCTATATATATATCTACCATATAATACTAAACTATAAAAAAGAATGAAATAATGTCTTTCACAGCAAATTGGTTGGAACTGGAAGTCATTATCCAAAGTGAAGTATCTCAGGAATGGAAAAACAAATACTGTGTGTATTCACTTAAAAGTTGGAGCTAAGCCATGGGTATACATCTTCATACCATTCCTATGTTCCCAAGCCCTAGTTAAACCTAGGTATTATGGATTTTGGTGACTCAGAAGGGGAGAGAATAAGTGAGGGTGGGGGGGGAGGTGGTTAAAAATTACCAGTTGAGTAAATGTGTATTACTTGGGTGATGGGTACACTAAAAGCTCTAACTTCACTGCTATGTAATACATCCATGCATGAAAAAATATTTGAACACCTAAAATTCATTGAAATTTTTGAAATAAAAAAAAATCAGTTATATTTTGATATGTTAATGAAAGATCTGAAAAAGAAATTAAGAAAACAATTCCATTTATAAAGCATCAAAAAAGTTGCATAGTTAGGAATAAATTTAACCAGGGAAGTGAGAGATCTATATACTGAAAACTATAAGACATTGGCAAAAGAAATTGAAGATACAAATGAGTGGAAAGTTATCTCATGTTCATGAATGGGAAGAATTACTATTGTTAAAATATTCCTCATATCCAAAGTAATCTATAAATTCAGTGCATTCGCTATAAAAATTTCAATGGTGTCCTTCACAGAAATTGAAAAAACAATTCCAGGGTAGCTTACACCTGTAATCCCAGCATTCTTGGGAGGCCAAGGCAGGAGAATTGCTTGTGCTCAGGGGTTCGAGACCAGCTTGAGCAAAAGGAAGACCCCATCTCTACTAAAAATGGAGAAAAACTAGCCAGGCATTGTGGTATGCACCTGTAGTTCCAACTGCTTGGGAAGTTGAAGTAGGATTGCTTGAGCTCCAAAGTTTGAGGGTGCTGTGAGGTAGGCTGACACCATGACACTCTAACCTGAAGCAACAGAGTGAGACTCGGCATAAGCCGAAGAGAAGAGAAGTGAAGAGAGGGGAGGGGAACAAATACAAAGAAAAAAAAAGGAAAAGAAAAACAATTCTAAAATTTGCTAGAAGCACAAAAGACCTTGAATAGCCAGAGTAACCTTGAGAAAAAAGAACAAAGCTGTTTTATTTTTTTATTAAGTCAAATACATATAGATCATGAATGTATTCATGCATATGTGGGGTACAATGTGCTGGGGTTTTTTTATATACAGTCTGATGTGGTTAGATCAAACCAATCAACATAGCTTTCACCTCATTTACTTGATTATTGTACCAAAACATCTATGTTCTACACTTGACAGATTTGACTTTTACCCTTGTCAGATGCTCCATAGGTGTGGTCCTGCCTTTTACCATCCCTCTATCAAACCTCCTCCCATCCCTTCCCACTCTATTTCTCTCCTTCATCCTGGGCTATGGTTGTGTTCT
Organism: Arctocebus calabarensis; assembly: GCA_963573935.1. Taxonomy (NCBI): domain Eukaryota; kingdom Metazoa; phylum Chordata; class Mammalia; order Primates; family Lorisidae; genus Arctocebus; species Arctocebus calabarensis. Next base: position 51,904 of record CAUYON010015844.1, on the reverse strand, counting down.
ATCTTTCATAAGAAAGTGTGAGTAAATATAAGTAGGTTTCTTTTTTCTTTTGTTTTTTTTAGACAGAGCCTCAAGCTGTCACCCTGGATAGAGTGCAATAGCATCACAGCTCACAGCAACCTCCAATTCCTGGGCTCAAGCGAGTCTTCTGCCTCCGCCTCCCAAGTAGCTGGGACTACAGGCGCCCACCACAACGCTCGGCCATTTTTTGGCTGCAGCCGTCATTGTTGTTTGGCGGGCCCAGGCTGGATTCGATCCCGCCAGCTCAGGTGTACGTGGCTGGCACCTTAGCCCGTTGAGCCACAGGCGCTGAGCCAATATAAGTAGGTTTCATAGAAGTACTGAGTACATTGGGTACTTTTCCCCACTTGGTCGTGGTGTACAATTTGTTTGATGTGTTGCTGGATTCTGTTTGGTAGGATCTTATTGAATATTTTGGCATCGATACTCATAGAGACATTGGCCTGCAATTTTCTTTTCTTGTTGGGTCTTTTTCTGGTTTGGGGATCAGGGTGATGTTTGCTTCATAAAATGTGTTGGGAAGTAGTCCTTCTTTTTCTATGTTTTGGAAAAAGTTAAGTAATATGGGTACTAGTTCCTCTTTAAAGGTTTGGTAAAATTCTGATGTGAAACCATCTGGTCCCGGGCTTTTCTTTTTGGGAAGATTTTGTATAGTTGATGCATTTCAGAACTAGGTATAGGCCTGTTCAACATTTCCACTTCTTCCTGGCTAAGTCTAGGAAGATGGCATGATTCCAAGTATTGGTCAATTTCCTTCAGATTTTTATATTTCTGAGAATAGAGTTTTTCCCTGATATTCATGAGTATTTTTTAAATTTCTGCGAAGTCTGTGGTTCTCTGTCATTTCTGATTGATGAAATTAGAGATTTTACTGTTTTATTTCTGGTTAGGTTAGCTAAAGGTCTATCTATTTTATTGACCTTTTCAAAAAGCCAACTTTTTGATTCATTGATCTGTTTTATAATTCTTTTATTTTCAATTTCATTTAATTCTGCTCTAATTTTGGTTATTTTCTTCTGCTGGGTTTGGGGTTGGAATGTTCTTCCTTTTCCAGTTGCTTGAGATGTCCCATTAAGTTGTTAATTTCCTCTCTTTCCGTTCTACACTTTCTGATTTTAAAGCAAAATCACAAAGCTTTGGTAATCAAAACAGTATGACACTGGTATAAAAAGAGACACATAGACCAATGAAACAGAATAGAGAGCCCAGAAACAAACCCAAGCTTATATGGCCAGCTAATGTTTGACAAGGGCACCAAGAATATACAATGGGGAAAGAATAGTCTTTTCATAAATGGTTTTGGGAAAACTATGTATCTACATGCAAAAGAATGAACTTGGACCTTTATCTTACACCACTCACAAAAGTTTAACTGGATTAAACACTTAAATGTAAGACCTAAAACCCTAAAACTCCTAGGGAAAAACTTGACATTGATCTTCGCAATGACTTTTTAGATATGACACCAAAAGCACAAGCCACAAAAACAAAAATAAATGAGACATCAAACTAAAGAACTTCTGCACAGCAAAGGAAACAATCAACAAAATGAAAAGGTAAATATTTTCTCAAATATTTTCAAATCTAGGAAGGGGTTAATATCTAAAATATACAAGGAAGTCATACAACTCAATAGCCAAAAAGCCCAAATAATCTAATTTTTAATTGAGCAAAGGACCTGAATAGTTACTTCTCTGAAGAAGACATGCACAGGACTAACAGGTACATGACAATGTGCTCCATACCACAGGCAATGCAAATTAAAGCCACAGTGAGAAGTCGCTTCACTCCTGTTAGTATAACTATTGTCAAAAAGACAAAATAACAGGCTTGGCGCCTGTGGCTCAGCAGGCTAAGGCGCCAGCCACGTACACCTGAGCTGGCGGGTTCGAATCCAGTCCCCGGGCCCGCCAAACAACAATGATGGCTGCAACCAGAAAATGGCCGGGCGTTGTGGTGGGCGCCTGTGGTCCCAGCTACTTGGGAGGCAGAGGCAGGAGACTTGCTTGAGCCCAGGAATTGGAGGTTGCTGTGAGCTGTGATGCCACAGTACTCTATCCAGGATGACAGCTTGAGGCTCTGTCTCAAAACAAACAAACAAACAAAAAAAAGACAAATGCTGGTGAGGATGTGGAGAAAAGGAAATACTTGTACCCCACTGGTGGGGATGTAAATTGGTATAACTATTATGAAAAACAATATGGTTATTCCTTAAAACATTAAAAATAGAGCTACCATAAGATCCAGCAATCCTGCTGGATATATATCCAAAGGAACTGAAATTAGAGTGTCAAAGAGTTATGTGCGCCCTCATGCACATCGTGGCATATTCCCACAGCCAAGAAATCACTGGAGTCTCACTGTTAAATGAATGGATTGAATATATAAATCTCTCTCTCTCTCTCTCTATATATGTATGTATATTTATATATAATGGGACAATAGCAAACTATTGAAAAACAATTGCCCTTGTTTTTCATTTTTGCTGTTTCTCTCTCCATATATATGGAGAGAGAGAGATTATTCAGCTATAAAAGAAGGAAATCTTGTCATTTATAACACATAGACTTTAGGCTAAATAAAATAAGCCAGACACAGGAAGATGACTGTTGTATAATTTCACTTATAGGCAGAATCTAAAAAGATGGAATTCATAGGAACAGAGTAGAACGGTCATTTCCAGGGAGGGTGGAAGAAAGGAGGAGATGCTGGTCAGAGGATCCAGACTTTTAGTTATAAGATGAACAAATTCTTTGGATCGAATGTTCGCTGTGGGTGGTGATGGATATGTTAATTAATTGTGATAATCATTACACAACATATAGATATATCAAATCATCATGCTGTATAGGTTGCCCATATATAATCGTGTTTTGTGAGTTAAATATTTAAATTTTTTAAAGGTTTTTTTTCTAGTTAAGAGAAAGAACAGAGACCAAAAACAACCAGTCAGCCAGCATCTGAGAAACAGAGTTGTTATTTTTGTTCTTTTAGTTTTTTGTTTTTTTTTTTAGAGGCAGTCTTACTTTGTCGCCCTCAGTAGAGTGCCATAGTGTCACAGCTGACAGCAACCTCTAGCTCTTGGGCTTAGGCAGTTCTCTTGCCTCAGCCTCCCGAGTAGCTGGGACCATAGGCGCTCACCACAACGCCCGGCTATTTTTTTTGTTGTTGCAGTTTGGCTGGGGCCAGGTTCGAACCCTCCACCCTGGGTACCATGGGGCCGGTGCCCTACTCACTGAGCCACAGGCACTGCCCTTGTTTTTCATTTTTGCTGTTTCTTGGGCCAAAGTAACTGAAAGGCTCAAAACTTCATTTTGAGCCTAAGGCTATGAAAAGGGCTGATAGTCTCCCAGGGGACTAACCCTGTCAGTAACACCTTGACCAACACAGTTAACAAAATGTCATTGAGGGGTGGCACCTGTGGCTCAGTCCGTAGGGTGCTGGCCCCATATACTGAGGATGGTAGGTTCGAACCCAACCCTGGCCGAACTGCAACAAAAAAATAGCCAGGCATTGTGGAAGGCACCTATAGTTCCAGCTACTGGGGAGGCTGAGACAGGAGAATCGCCTAAGCCCAGGAGTTGGAGGTTGCTGTGAGCTGTGTGATGCCACGACACTCTACTGAGGGTGATAAAGTGAGACTCTGTCTCTACAAGAAAAAAAAAGTACTTGACATGCCCAGAGGCCATGATACAGATTTGTCACTAATTCTAAATGTAGTTCTCCAAATCGTGTAGTAATTGCTATTCCAACTGCTCATATTTCAGGTCAGAGAAATCAGGAAACATACATAAATAGAGGATGGGTAGGTAGGTAGACAGTCACAAAGTAGGGATGCAGGGTTTGGCATCAGAAGTGCATTGAAATCCTACCTCTATTTAGGAGCTATGTGGGCATGTGACTGGCTTTCATGTAAAAAGTAAAAGAGATAAGGCCTGTGAAGTGCACAAGACTAGCACATAAGCACTAATTAACTATAGTTCTCTTCCCTAAGTTGGCTTTTGGATGTACTTAATTTTGCAAGCCACTGAAGCAGCACCCTTCCTAGTATGAAATAACCCATGCTTCCTATTGCTATAAATATTTGGTCATTCACTTATTCATTTACTCAACAAACATTTATTGACCAACCACCATGTGCCAGACATTGTGCTGGGTGCAGGGGACACATGATTTCTGCCCTTAGGGCCAACCTAAAATTTGATCTCCTGTGAATTCTTTACTCCTGTAAACTTAAACTCTGTATTTTTGTTCTATGTTAAAGGATAACTGTGTCACACATTGAGGGCTTGAATGAGGAGGAGGGATCCGGGAAGTCATGAGAATAGTCCTTGGGTGTCTGAAGGGTTCCCCATGCTGGGAGGGAACTTCTGGAGTCCACATTGTTGCAAAAGTTAGAATAGAAGGGAGCTTTCTAGACAGAACTTTCCCAAATGGGGAATGAGTACCCTGTGAGTAGAAAGCTCTCTATCCCTGTAAGGAAGAGGCCAAGCAGAGCTGAATGGTGAGCTCTTTGAATTCCCACACTGGGCATAAAGTTGGCCAGTTAAGTGCCTTCCACCTTGGACTGAATGGGATTTTTAAAACGAAGCTCCCACGTGTGGATAATACAATATCAAGACTCTTTGTCCTGGACTTCTATCCCCAAAGGTGGCCCATGAGCAGAACTAGTGGCCATCCCACAGAATATGAACATGGAAGGCAAAAAGACCACCTGTTCAAAATGGTCTCACCCATGTCCCCCAATCCCACATTTCCCAATCTTTGGCTCTAAAACATGAGGGCCCTTGTTAAAATGCAGTTAATTCAGGAAAGGCTCAAAAAACAGCAAAGACCATTCAAAGAATTCACAAACGGCCTGACCAGGCTCCCACTGGCCAAATATGGACAACCCGGCAGGAAAAATCATGATGATTATAATGAAGTTTGACATCTTAAGAAACCATGTTACACTGGTTGCATTTGTTGGGTAAAGTCCCTCTTACCATCGTGTTTTGCCCCCAAAAGGTGTGGCACACACCAAGACCCCATGAGTCTATAGAGACATTGGGAAGAAAAGAGTGGGAGGAACACAGAGAAAGTTCTTCTTTACAGGAGCATGCTGGCCAGCAATTCTGGGAGGTGGGAGGAGCACAGAGAAAGTTCTTCTTTACAGGAGCATGCCAGCCAGCAATTCTAGGAGGTGGGAGGAGCACAGAGAAAGCTCTTCTTTACAGAAGCATGCTGGCCAACAAATCTAGGAGCAATGATCAGATTGAAAAACTGTCATTTTCAATTTAGCATAGGCGAGGCTCATCAGCGGAGGTTAAGGCCTGTGTGTGCACAGTTGCTGGGTGACAAGGTGGTGACATGGTCTCTAAGTATCATCTCACAGATGAGTTACCACTGACATGGGAAAAGGTACTATTCCTAAAATGAGACTGGTCAGATACATGTATTAATATCACCCAAGTGATTAAACTTAGCTTTCCCAACAATGGGACAAACCTACCTTATTTGCCTCCTGGGGTGATGAAACAAGAAAACATTACCTCTGCAGTATTTTTACCTTTATTCTAAACAATTCAGAATGGGCACGCAATGAGACAACAGACCAGGACTCCGTAAAATGTTAATGTCCTCAAAGCCCCCCCCCCCACAAAAGGTTGGAAAATTTTACTAAAGGAGGTGGCCAGGCACAGTGGCTCATGCCTGAAATAATCCTAGCTTTTTGGGAGGCAGGGGTGGGAGGATCTCTTGAGCTCAGGAGTTCATAGACCAGCCTGACTGAGAGTGAGACACCATAGCTACTAAAAAACAGAAAAGATTGGCCAGGTGTTGTGGCAGATGCCTAGAGTCCCAGCTACCCAGGAGCTGAGGTAGGACGATCCCTGGAACCCAGGAGTTTGAGGTTGCTGTGTGCTATGACACCATGGTACTCTAGCCTGGGACAGCAGAGTGAGACTTGTCTCCACAAAGAATTTAAAGACTTGATAACCAAATTCAGTGAGCAATCCTTCACTGGATTCTGCATTAAAATAGAAAAGCAGTCAGAAAAGTCATTTTTGTGGACAATTATGGGAATTTGAATATACTATATATCGGAAACATTTTAACCATGTTCAATTTCTTGGGCATATTATAACGTGGTTATCTATGAGAATGGCTTGTTCTTAGGTGAAGTGTCAAGATGTCTATAACTTAAGTTCAAATGGTTCAGCAAAATGTCTAAAAAATTTGTAGTTAAAAAAATGTAAAGAGAGGGCAGTGCCTATGGCTCAAAAGAGGTGGGCGCCGGTCCCAAAGCCAACCCTGGCCAAAAAAACTGCAAAAAATAAAAAAATACACACACACACATATAGAGAGAAAGTAAATGTGGTTAAATGTTAACAACTAGTGAATCTAGGAGAGGTTATATAGATGTTAATCATACATGACTTTCAACTTTTCACATTTTTTATTTATTTTTTTGTGCGTAAGACAGAGTCTCACTCTGTTGCCCTGGGTTGAGTGCCATGGCATCATCAAAGCTCATAGCAACCTCAATCTCTTGGGCCCAGATGCTCCTCTTTCCTCAGCCTCTCCAGTAACTAAGACTATAGGTTCCCACCACCACATCTGACTAGTTTTTCTATTTTCATTAGACACAGGGTCTTGTTCTTGCTCAGGCTGGTCTTGTACTCCTGAGCTCAAGCAATCCACCTGCCTCAGCTTCCCAGAGTGCTAGGATCACAGGCATGAGCCACCATGCCCAGCTCAACGTTCAACATTTTACAAAATACAGTTTTCCTTCTAGTGATCAGGACTATTTATTTCAAAAAGAAAATAATAATAATTAAAAATACAAAGTTTGGAGAGAAAAAACGCATTTGTTACTTAGCTATAGCTTTTTTTTCTTTTTTTGAGACAGAGCCTCACTATGTCACCCTCTGTAGAGTGCTATTTCGTCACAGCTCACAGCAACCTCAAACTCTTGGGCTTAAGCGATTCTCTTGCCTCAGCCTTCCAAGTAACTGGGACTACAGGCGCCCGCCACAATGTCTGGCTATTTTTTTTTGTTGCAGTTGTCGTTTAGCGGGCCAGGGCATGTGGCTAGCACCATATATGGCACCATATGGTGCCTGTGCTACAAGGCGCTGAGGCAGCAGCTAGAACTCTTAAAAACTATTGATTCCCAATTTTTTTCAGTATGAAGTTTACTGAATTATCTCCAGTCACCTTAGGAGAGAGACATGGATGGGATGGGAGGGGACAATGAGAAAGTCCTGAAAAAGTGACAGGTGTGGCTACTGAGAACCCCCAGGGACTGGTGGAGAACTAGGCAGCCAAAGAGTGAAGGGGCTAGACAGGCAGTGGAGGTGGGAACCGAGGGACGGGCTCCGAGCTCAAACCCTGGAGTCTGTCTCCAGCCTCCAGCCCTGGCCACGTCACGCCGTGTGGGAGGTATTTGTCTCAGCTTGTGTCCTCCACTGCCTTCCACCGACTTTGAGTACAGAGGTTAAATGTGTGAGTCAGCAGGCCTTGTAGGAGTCTCAGCCCTGCAGCGTGAACTTGGACAAGCTATTTAGCCCTCAGGAGTCTGAGGCTTTCCTGAAATGACAACTGTAGAGCAGGTAGCACAGGGGGCACATGTGGGACAACATATGTAAACAGTCTCAGCCGGTAGCACCACTAGTCACCTGCTCTAACACATGCTCATCAGAAATCTGAGGCGCCTTTGCCTCGCCCGCCCCTGTCCAATTGATCAGCCCTCCTACTTCCGAATGCGTATCCCACATCAGACTGCTGTTCGCTGATCTCCAAGGCGGTCTCATGTCTACTTCCTGCATTGACTTTTTTTTTTTTGATACAGTCTCACTCTGTTGCCAAGGCTTGGTGTCACAGCTCACAGCAACCTCAAACTCCTGGGCTCAAGTAACCCTCTTGCCTTCTTAGGGTTAGGGATTACAGGTGCCCACCACAACACCCAGCTGTTTTTTTCTATTTTCAGTAGAGATGGGGTCTCACTCTTGCTCAGGCTGGTCTCAAACTCCTGAGCATCGGCAATCCACCCACCTTGGCCTCCCAGTGTTTTAGGATTATAGGTGTGAGCCACCGTACCCGGCCATTTTTTTTGAGACAGGGTCTTGCTCGGTTGCTTGAGAGCTAGAAAGTAGAGTGCAGTGATGTTGTAGCTCACAGCAACCTTAAAGTCCTGAGCTCAAGCAGTCCTCTTGCCTCAGCCTTCAAATAGCTGGGATTACAGGTGCATGTCACTCATGCCTGGCTGATTTTTTTTTTTTTTGGTAGAGGTTCTGGAGGCTGAGAAGTCCAAGATGGAGGAGACTTATCTAGGCAGGGCCTTCTTGCTGCCTCCTGCCCTAGCAGAAGGCAGAGGAGCAGGATGGCGTGAGCTCAGGAGAGGGAAGGGGGCTGAACTCATCCTTTTTCAAGAACCCACTCCTGTGATGATGGCATTATCCTAATCAGCTCTTAAAGGTCCCACCTCTTAGCATTGTTGCCTTGGGGATTAAGTTTCCAACACAAGAACTTTGGGTGACACATCCAAACCGTAGCACCCCCTTACCCCCCAGCATACTCCTCACAGCAGATGTTCTCAGCTTAATGGGGAATATCACGTTCTTGCCTGAGACCTCCCATGGCTTCCCATCCCCCACATTATCTGCCATCCTGACTTGGCTTCCAGCCAGCTCTCGGTTGTCCACACGGCTCACTGCATTCCAGCTGGCTGCCTTCCTTCCTTTCCTCCCTCAAACACCTCTTGCTCATTCTTACCAAATGGGTTTGCATTTATTGTTCCCAGAGCCTGAAATGCTGTTCGATGCCTCCTCCTCCTTAGGCTCTGGGTTTCATCTCAAATGTCCTTTGCTCTGATGTGGTGTGCACCTCCACCCCAAGCCCCAGTCACTATTATCCTGATCCATTGTCTTTTAAGCATTTTTCACTATTAACCTTTATGGGACATGAGGTGAGGAAGCCCTGTCTCTTGGTCACTACTATAGCTTTGGCACGAGAACCTAGAACAGTGCCCGGCACGTAACAGGCACTCAGTAACAATTTGTGAAACCAATTTGTGGATTGTTCCCATAAGTTCACTTCAATATGAATTCATGCGAGTGTGCCCACCTTATCTAACACCCACCATGTTCTCTCCTGCAGGTCAGGGAGTGTCCCTGTACATCCCCCAGGCCATCGTCAATGCCACCGTGGAACAAGACATCCTGCTGTCGGTGGGATATTCCTGTCACGGGGTGCCCACCATTGAATGGACATACACATCCAACTGGGATGCACGGAGGATCGTGGTGTGGCAGCCAGGGACTCAGGCCAATATCTCCCAAAGCCACACGGGCAGAGTCTGCACCTTTGACAACGGCTCCCTGCAGCTCTTCGGCGTGGGCGTGAGGGATTCCGGGTACTATGTCGTCACTGTGACCGAGCGCCTGGGGAGCAGCCAGTTTGGCACCATTGTCCTGCGCGTCTCTGGTAAGACAGCCCTGGGCCGGGCACCTCTCTGAACATGGAGTGTGTAGGAGGCCAACTATGCAATATATTTTGTTTTGTTTTGTTTTTTCAACTGTGCAACAGTAAGAGATGTTTTCTCGTCTTTCCTCCCCCACCCCATAGAGGTCCGCTATGAAGACCTGCACTTTATAGCTGTCTTCCTTGCTTTTTTTGCTGCCGTGGCCGCGGTATTAATCAGCCTCATGTGGATTTGTAATAAGTGTGCGTATAAGTTCCAGAGGAAGAGAAGACACAAACTCAAAGGTAGCTCCCCAGGCCCTGGGATAATCCCTGCATGGTTTTGAGGCTGGAGTGACATGAGTTACCTCGCTCTCATAAAGAGAGCACTGTGCGGCTGCTTTCCAATCATTGACTTGTCCTTTGCTTTGCAGAAAGCACAACTGAGGAGGTGGAACTGCAAGATGTTGAGTGTTAGCCAAGGCTGGGCCTAACTGCATCCCTACCTCCAGAGGAAGCCATTCTCCCCTGGGTTGGCTGTGAGAGCCGTCCTGCTGGCCTGTGTACATCCCTGTGAACACACTCTTGTACCCTACCCTCAGGCAGCAGTCAGGGGATCCAGGCCCTGCCAGGACAGTTTCCAAAGGAACAGGCTGAGGAATTCCTGAGAAACAAAGGGAATCAAGGATAATCTCATTAGTTTTTTCTCCTGTTTCACGCAGAAAACTCACTGGTAGAAACCAGCTGGAGCAAGTCCATCCTCGTTCATGCCACCTGCTTTTTAGAACTCTGCTCTTCAGCTTGTCAGAAGTCAGGGCTGGAGAGCTTCATAATACAAGGAGATGGAAGAGAAGACTCAGTGAGAAGCCTCCACAGCAAACTCAGACGTAAATCAAATTGTTCCTTCAAAGATCACGGGAAAGGTTGCTCCCTCAGCGTCCCATTTCTTTGAAAACAAGGGTTCACTTTGCACTCTTAAACACCACCCCCCATCATCAACATTCCTTTGGAAAGGTTTTGACACCACAGCCTAAGGTTTTGTCTATTTTTCAAAAAGAGAAAATACATCAGAAGTTGGGCAGTGTAAATATTAAGCTGTTATGTTTCCAGCTGTGGGGAAAAGATGTTTTAAAGAATGAATGTAATAAAGCCTGAAAAAATCCCTGGTTCTTTGTGTGTGAGCCCACTCCTGCCAAGAGCTCCCAGGCTCTAGATGTCTGTGGTCAGGGCCCAGCATGACACCCTCGACCACAGCCATGGGCATGTGTTTCAAATGACAATGCAACTGATCACATGGGTTCTAACAGCAAACATTCTTTTTTGGTTTTTTTTGCAGTTTTTGGTGGGGCTGAGTTTGCACCCCCCACCTCCAGCATATGGGGCCGGTGCCCTACTCCTGTGAGCTACCCACACCGCCCAACATTAAACATTCTTTAGCAATTCAGAAAAACATCACCCATTAGCACCACCTGTCCCTCAGCAGTGTAGCTAAATGACTAGAAATTTGTGCTTCCAGAATATTATAATTTAGTAGTCCTTTCTGTTTCTAGGAAGGGCTGAAACAAGAATGTGTTAATTTTTTAAAAGCCACAAGGTTTATACATTTTTTTTTAAAGGAGAGCATATTTCTGGGACAGGGGTCTCAACGTGCAGTGGCTGTTCTGACAAGCTGGGGAACACTACTCTGGCCATAAGCCAGGATCACGTTTCAAGAGAGGAACAAAAGGAAACAGGATTTTATACTGAAAAGGAGGCTAAATAAACTTATTTAACAAGGCATAGGAGTCATGAGGAGAAAACACACCTGTGTAATAGTGAGTTACAGCTCCCATCCAGTCACGGCTGGCAACTCCGTTTTAAGGCTTTTTTTCTGGGGGTTCCTTGGCCAAGAAGGGTCTTACTGAGTTAGCAAGAGGCTCAGGATTTTATTTATTCACAGACGTGATACTTGTGCCGCTTGGCTCAGCAGTGTATGAAGATGAACACATATGCTTTGTCACAGAACGTCCTGTTAGATTATGATCTAAGGATCCACAAGGTACATATTGTACGTTCTCATTTCATGGTGTTCTGGGTAAAGGGGGCTACAACGGAGAACCCAGATCCTCTGAAGCCCACGTAAGAGATCAGGTTATCAGGACATTCTGCCAAGGCAGGAATGCAGAGACAAGCCCCGAGGGAGAACACAACTGGGGGACAAGGCTGAGACACTGGGGAGAGCAGAGGTGGCAGAAGAGAATGCTGGAGATGGAACCGTCACCAAGGAGCCAAACAGGACAGGGCGAAACTGCAGGGATGGACTCTGGTGCAGCCTCTCTGACAATACCAGAGGGATCCTGGGGTGTGAACACCCTCTTGCTGGCATCAGCTTTTACATACCCAGCATGGGTTTCTTATTTTTAATTTTTTTTATTTCAGGGTATTAGTGGATAGACATTTCATTTACATACTTAGTCTTTATACAGATTGAGTCAAAGTAGTGTGCCTTTTACCCAGAAAGGGCACTGCACCCCAAAAGGTGGGCATTTACCCATCCCAACCTCCCCCATCCCCAGCTGGATTTTCATTGAGATTCCCCAGTTTCCAGAGAGGCAGCAAACAGATGGATGGTTTATTGACAGCAGAGCAGATCCCCGTGGTCACGGTCACACACCCACACACAGATGGTTTATTGACAGCACGGCAGATCCCCGTGGTCACGGTCAGCACACCCACACACAGATGGATGGTTTACTGACAGCAGAGCAGACCCCCATGGTCACGGTCGGCACACCCACACAACTACCCACAGAAGGCCTGAGATGCAGCACTTGCTCCTTTCTGCGCACTTGAATCCACCCATTCTACCTATCAGCTTTCTCAATCCTGGAGGAGAATATGGATGCTGAGGACATTGTTTCCACTGCTTTTTAAAAATTAAGTGGTTGTTTTGGATTTGGTTTGATTACAAGGTGATAAATCCTTTAAAATTCATGTTACTAAAGTCTATACATAAAGTAAGTTCTCTCTCCTTCCACTCTGCTTTCCAGTGGGAATTACAGTTACATTGGTGTGTATGCTTCCAGGCTTGCTTATGCATATATGAACACAACCGTCAACATACACATTTTCTTTTCTTTTCTTTTTTTCAGCAGGGTAGAAACAACAGTCATTTATTATCTATCAGTTTCTTTGTATCAGGAATCTAGGCATGGCTTATTTGGATGTCTTTGCTTCAAGGTCCCTCACAAGGTTGCAATCAAGGCGTCAGCTGGGGCTGCATTCTCTTCTGATAGCTCAACAGAGAACCCATTCGTAAGCTCACTTAGATGGTTATTTCCAAGATTGAGTCTCCCATAAGCTGTTAGATGGAGGGCCTCAATTCCTTGCAGGCTACTGACTAGAGGTTTCCTTCAGTTTCATGCCATAGGGCAGTTCACAACATGATAATTGGATTCCATACACATTTTATTTTCTTTTTAGTCAAATGGGATCAATTATACGTTTTACCCTACAACTTGCCTATTTTTACTTAATGTTTCTTAGGCATTATTTCCCAAACTCATTGTCCTTCTCCGCACAAGCAGTCCATAGTGTGGACAGTTTGTTCACCAAAAAAAAAAAACCCAACCCACTACCTTTGTTTCGAATGTTTGTTTGCTTGGGCAAACTTTCTTTTTTTTTTGTAGAGACGGAGTCTCACTTTATCGCCCTGGGTAGAGTGCCGTGGCGTCACAGCTCACAGCAACCTCCAACTCCTGGGCTTAGGCGATTCTCTTGCCTCAGCCTCCCAAGTAGCTGGGACTACAGGCGCCCACCACAGTGCCCGGCTATTTTTCTGTTTTGCAGTTCAGCCGAGGCCGGGTTTGAACCCGTCACCTTCGGTATATGGGGCTGGTACCCTACTTGCTGAGCCGTAGGCGCCGCCTTGGGCAAACTTTCTATTACATCAGACTAGTACTTCAACCGAGATGACTTCCTCTTGTTAACGAATACATTCAACTCTATCTGCATCTCTTACTCTTTCAGGGGACTCAGAGTCTATGTTTTATAATATTGGTGGACTTTGTGTAAAGCTTATGGAAGATTTGAGTATTGGAGGTGGGAAAGAGGATACTGCCAATGTAAAATAAATCTAAAATTTTGGCTCTAGATTTGGTCATATACAGTGTACATGCAAGTAGGCTAAATTCCTTTGATGTAACAAACCAGTGATTGTTGAGGCAGTTATGTCCCTAAAAATATTTTTTCCTACTAAATGAAGTGTTTTTGTTTGTGAACAGATCACAGTGCCAATTAGAATTCCTGATCCACATGAGACAACCAGAGGTATCTTTCACCTCTGAGAGTATTCCAGCAAAGAAACACGACGACGTTTCAGAGGGTGAACGTGACTCCTGTTAGACATCTTCCAACACTGAACACAGATCGGAGGCCTCTGTGTATTGTCTGTGGGGAGCATGGGGCTTAGCACTTGTAAGGAAAGGCAAAAGAGAGGCCATGGCCTACTCCCCAAATCATCAGCAAGCTTTTCACATTGTATTTTACCTTTGTATCTCAAATTTCTGCCTCATTTGTCAAGTTTTCAAGTCAAATTAGTCTGTTCTACGATATCCATGTTTCTATATAGCCAGAAACTCATTTATGTTCAATATGTAGGAAAATGAAGACAGTATAACAGGCAAGTTTTTCTGGTACCTAAGCAGGAGCAGCCAGACTCCCAGGCCACCTGAGCTCTGTTTTCAGAGACGTGAAAATGAGCGCCTATATAATGTTTACCATCATCTTTCAGAAAGACACTGAGATTGGTCTCAATTTTTCACTGGTTTTTTATCACTCCTCGATAATCCTTACCCCATGACCTTTTGTTAACCTGTGCTTTGTGAAGTATTTCTACAGGGTAAATTTCTAGAGGTGAACTTGCAATTATGAAAACAGTAGACTTTAAAGGAAAGTCAAAGTTCTGGTGACTGACTTCCGAGCAGCACTGCGTCAGTGAGACAGGGCTTCTCCCCTGTGAGCTGCCTGTACATCATTAAGCTTTAGGAAACAGTTACCATCCTAAAGGAGATCCCAGGACAGGTACTTTAGCTCCAAGTATGTGAACCTTCACCAAAAACAGGAGGAGGGACGTGAAACCGAACAGATTAAAGGCAGAGGCAGGGAGCACACTCGGCAAAAACCAGAATCTTCACACCCACAAGCAATCATTGTCTTCACTATATACAAAGTATATGTAAATATGGATTTGATATTCTGAAATGCTTTCTCCTAATAACAAATAAAGCTGGTGATAACCAATTTTTTTTGTAGAGATAATCTCACGTTATTGCTCTCGGTAGAGTGCGGTGGCATCACAGCTCACAACAACCTCCAACTCTTGGGCATAGGTGATTCTCTTGCCTCAGCCTCCTGAGTAGCTGGGACTACAGGCGCCCACCAGAATGCCCAGCTATTTTTTTGTTGCAGTTTGGCAGGTGCTGGGTTTGAACCTGCTGCCCTCAGTATATGGGGCCGGCCCCTTACTCACTGAGCCATAGGTGCCGCCCAAGTGCTAACCATTTTTAACAATGGCTGGTTAACCATTTTTTTCACCTTCTAATTGGCTTGAATCAGAATCATACTTGCTTAATGATTTACATTTGCACACAGAGCACTTCAGAATTTATCATCCATCACAAACCTTATTGAACCTTTGAACCACCTTTGAAGTTAGCAGAAATGGCACTCTTACCCTCATTTAAGTATAAGGCAGCAGTTCTCCACCTGGGGCTGCGACCCCTTTGTAACAATGAAAATACATTGCAGCATTAGAAAGGTTGAGAACCACTGGTATAAGGGAACAGTTCATACAGCAAGCTCATAGAGTCAACATTCAAACAGAGCTCTTTTGCCAACTTGTTTGTGAGACAGTCTCAATCTGTCACTCTGGGTTGAGTACCACAGCTCACAGCAACCTCAAACTCTGGGGCTCAAGCAATCCTCTCACCTCAGCCTCCTGAGTACCTGAGACTAGAGGCACCTACCATAATTCCTGGCTAATTTTTCTATCTTTAGTAGAGACGAGGACTTGCTTTTGCTCAGGTTGGAGCTCCTGAGCTCAAGCAATCCACCCACCTCAGCCTCCCAGAGTGCTAGGATCACAGGCGTGAGCCACTGTGCCCAGCTCCAACTGCTTAAAACTCGTTGAGGGAATAGTTGATTCTCAGCGACTTGCCTCCCAAGTTCCATAGCACATCCTTCCACCTCCAGGTAATTTAGATTGAACATTAAACTGAAAAATGTAAATAGACACAAGAGGTACTGAAACAGCAACAAACCCTAGGTTTGCTTTAGTTTTACTGTTCTTTAAAGGGCAACGGCTATTCAGGGAACAGTGACTTAACTGATGGGGGAGAGAAGACCTGTGAACCTCGGAAGTCTTCAGTTCCTCCATCCAGACGGGCTTCGAGAGAACAGGTGGTAGTTTCCATGCATGTATTCTCATCCGTTCTACTCTCTGCCTGTTGGTCTCTGCCTGTAAACTGTTACTGGTTATGACAAGGTAAGGATGGAGACATGGTGCCCACAGCTCACTGGGTAGGGCGCCCGTCACATACACCAAACTCGGCCCGGGCCTGCTAAACAACAATGACACCTGCAACAAAAAATAGCCGGGCGTTGTGGTGGGCGCCTGCAATCCCAGCTACGTGGGAGCCTGAGGCAAGAGAATCGCTTAAGCCCAAGAGTTTGAGGTTGCTGTGAGCTGTGATGCCAGAGCACTCTACTGAGGGCAACATAGAAAGACTGTGTCCCAAAAGGAAAAAAAAAAAAAAGATAAGCATGGAAACAGAAAATAAAACATTTAGAAGTCTTTGACAGCAATTTTATGTCTATTATAATCAAATAAAAAGAAGTTGTTTTGTAAAATCTCATTTTTCTAGGAGTACGTTTTCACTAGTTTACCGAAGGACAATTTACAATGGACAAAAATTTAAAAACAAAACCTATCACTGAGTGAAAGCTTGAGACTCACTCTGCTAGTCTGAGCTTTCAAAACAGCATATGAGATTTATCATGTGAGTGTAATTGCACTGATCAGCCTATTAGCCAAAGCAAATTTTGTGGGTGACCATAATTTTTGAAGCACTAAAAGCGTTTGAATTAATTGCAGGTTCATACTAATTTTTTCCATTTTTATAGACGGAAAGATGCTGCATTTTGATCAGAAGGGGGGGTAAAAGGCTCGGCGGTCCTAGCTAGGTGGTTAGGGCACCGGCCATATACACGGGGCTGGCGGGTTCAAACCTGGCCCATGACTGCTAAACAATGACAACTACAACAAAAATATAGCCCGGTGTTGAGGCAGGTGCTTATCGTCCCAGCTACTTGGGAGGCTGAGGCAAGAGAATCGCTTAAGCCCAAGAGTTGGAGGTTGCTGTGAGCTGTGACGCCACAGCACTCTGAGGGTGACATAGTGAGACTCTGTCTCAAAAAAAAAAAGGGGGTGGGGTGTAAAAGCTAATAAACGGTACACAGTCATCTTATAAATTATTTAATGCAAAGTGTCTGTTTTAAACATTTAAAGGTTTACTAATAAGGAGATCCTACCTATACATTATTTTCTGTGATACTAAAAGGCTCATCCATCTCTTACTTACGGAAATTCCTCAGGCACACTTTAGGACTGGGGTGTTACTTCCAACAAGAGAAACATGTTCCTTGGCAAAGGTAATTCATTAAGCCATTAGTTTTTTTCTCCGTGAAAATTCAGATAGTTAATGGAGACAGCAATCCAGGGTCACTGGATGGAGGCTGGAGAACCTCAGGGAAAGGCTAGGGGTCTCAAGTGAAGCAAGATTGCGCAAGTGGGAGAACAGACAAAAACACTGGAAGAAGCCCTAAAGATACTGTCTGCCTTTTTTTTTTTTTTTTTTAGACAGAGTTTCTCTCTGTTGTCCTGAGTAGAATGCCATGGTCATCATTAGCTCACAGCAATCTCAAACTCTTGGGTACAAGTGATTCTCTTGCCTCAGCCTTCCAAGTAGCTGGGACTGAAGGCACCTGACACAACATCTGGCAATTTTTAGATGGGGTTTTCGCTCTTGCTCAGGCTGGTCTGGAACTCCTAAGCTCAAGAAATCCACTCGCCTCGGCCTCCCAGAGAGCTAGGACTACAGGCAGGAGCCACCATGCCTGTCCACCATCTGCCTTCTTTAATGCC
Organism: Arctocebus calabarensis; assembly: GCA_963573935.1. Lineage (NCBI taxonomy): Eukaryota > Metazoa > Chordata > Mammalia > Primates > Lorisidae > Arctocebus > Arctocebus calabarensis. Next base: position 34,260 of record CAUYON010015844.1, on the reverse strand, counting down.
TCCAGCTGTCCTTTCTGGGGAAGTTCTTAAATTATCTATTTAGGTTAGATCCAAGCATAAAGAAGATAATTGCAGTAACGCTTCACTTGCTAACACAGGAGGACACCTTATTTGAAGTCAACAGCAAAGAAAGAATATTTTAAAAAGCAAATTCAAACCCTTAAATTAGTAACATTTATTTAACCAAATAAAAAATGTATTATTTTACATCTCCCCATACTGTGTATCCTAAAACTGTACATACTTCTGCATTTCAAAGCACTTGTCACTTACAAAGTGAAAGGTTTCAAAATGCTGAGTAAACATTTGCCAATTATTATTTTAAAAACAATACACCTTCGGAAGTTATTGCTTCCTTGTGCTTGCAGATGATCAGCATACACTTCAAGTCCAAGTTTCTGCAAACTTCTCTAGAAAAAAATGTGGAAACTGTTCTGGAAAAAAATCATAGTAGACAAGGGCTAAGTGCAGACATAAGCAGTTCCATTTTATAAACAAAGTTCCGACCTTCCATTTTATTCCACTGAACTTCTTTGAATGGTCCACGAAGATGACTCCATTTGCTATCTTGTAAAACATCACTTTTTGGAAGGTCTTTACACTGGTTACGGGGAAACTGAACCATAACCTTGCTGCCACTTTCAGGTCCATTACGAACTGTGGAGAAAACAGCAATACACTAATTTTCCAAACTAGAAAATAACAAGGATAAATCCCACAGCACTGAAATCGCCCAATGCCACATTCCTCAGGACAACCTCGTCCTTAAATGACTCATGACTGTATTTTTTAAAAGTATTTAGAGCAGACATTAGAAAAAGAAAATCACACTTAATTCTGTAAACATTCCAAATATAAATTTAAGCTAGATAATGTATATGCCAGTACCTATTAAAATGCCCACTCAGAGTAGGTGCTTCATAAAATATCACTCTCTCCTCTCTGTTCTAGCCTATTACCATTTTTAGAACCAGCCCTTATTCCTTCCATATGTGTAGCATTATATTTAAAATTAAACATTTGGAATGGGAGGAATAACAATCCTGATGACACTTTTTTAGACTATCTCCTGGCTATCAAGCTAAACATTTTTTTATAACTACTGGAAAAAGAAGCAATAATCTTTTGCTCTGAATAATGGTGACGATTAGATAAATGCTCAGTATAAAAACATCACGCCTGTAATCCTAATGCTCTGGGAGTATGAGGTGGTGGAACTCCTACCTGAGCTCAGGAGTTCAAGAGCAGCCTGAGCTAAATGAGGCCCTGTCTCTACAAAGAGAAAACCAGGTGTTGTAGGCACCTGAGGCCCAGCTACTTGAAACTACTTGGGACAAGAAGAGGACCATTTCAGCCCAAGAGTTTGAAGTTGCTTTGAGCTATGATGACACCATGGCACTCAACCCCAGGGTAACTGACTAAGACTCTGTCTCAAAAAAAATAACATAGGCCGGGCACAGTGGCTCACGCCTGTAATCCTGGCACTCTGGGAGGCTGAGGTGAGTGTAAAGCTTGAGCTCAGTAGTTTAAGACCAGCCTGAGCAAAAAGCAAGACCCCTTTTCTACTAAAAATAGAAAAACTGAGGGAAGAGGATTGCTTGAGCCCAAGAGTTAGAGGTTGTGAGCTATGACACCACGACACCCTACCCGTGGCGACAGCTTAAGACTTTGTCTCAAAAAGAAAAAAAAAGTCCAAAACAAGAACAAAGTAAAATGAAAACAACATTAACTTACTTATTGCACACAAAAAAAATTCTTCTTGTCTATATTCATTTATTTACTTATTTTTTTGGAGATAGAGTCTCTACTTGTCACTCTTGGTAAAGTGCCGTGGTGTCATAGCTCATAGCAACCTCCAACTCTTGGGCTCAAGCGATTCTCTTGCTTCAGCCTCCCAAGTAGCTGGGACTACAGGCACCCACCACAACGTCCAGCTATTTTTAGAGACGGGGGTCTCACTCTGCCTCAGACTGGTCTCGAACTCCTGAGCTCAGGTGATTTATCCACCTGCCTCGGCCTCCCAGAGTGCTGAGATCACAGGTGTGGGACATTTCACCCGGCCATCTATATTCATTTATTAAAGCTAAATATTAAAGGCAAAGTACCAAAGTCACCCCCCCCCCCCCCCCCGCCCCCCATTGAAAGCAGCAGAAAGTACCTGAAATAGCATAGTCACCACTCGGGGAGGCCACAGTGATGGCGGAGGCATTGCCAATGCTCTCTATGGGTCCAAGTCCCACGTGATTGCTGAAGCTCAGTACCTGCCAGCCCATAACCTTGGCTAGCTGCTGAACTGCATGCACTTGATGCTGTGACATCTGTGAAGGAAAAGGGAAACTTGACTGACATGCAGCAGATCTGCAGTGACTTGACCTCATGATCATCAAGTAACTTTGTCAGGATTTTCACTGACTGGCAGAGCAGCCCCACCTCACGTCTGAGAAATCCTCCTGCCTGTGACCACCCGGGGGCAGGACTCCATCTTCCCTTTCCTCACGTCTGAGAAATCCTCCTGCCTGTGACCACCCGGGGGCAGGACTCCATCTTCCCCTTCCTCACGTCGGAGAAATCCTCCTGCCTGTGACTAGTAGGGGCAGGACTCCATCTTCCTCTTCCTCACGTCTGAGAAATCCTCCTGCGTCTGACCACCCGGGGGCAGGACTCCATCTCCACTGCCTCACGTCTGAGAAATCCTTCTGTTGTGACTACTCAGGGGCAGGACTCCATCTCCACTACAGAAACTTAATTCGTGACACTTGACTTCTCTGCCCACTGACAACTTGAGCACGGGCACATTAACTAAACTTGGGTCAACTGGAGACTCCTGCCTAGATCACCAAACGTGAGCAATGCTAAAAGTAGCAAATCTACTGCTTTCTTCATTGGCCTGTCCAGATCCACTGTCCACCTACTCGGTGCTCTGGGATGCTGAACCATATGGTCATATTAATACCCTCTGCATCTTCTGGCTTTAGGCTGGGTTCAGGCAGAAGGAGGTGTCCACTAGGACAGCCAGCAGGACGGCAAGAGAGTGAGCGAGGCATTTATTCTCCTGGCACCCTCCCTGTGTGGCTGCCTATGCTGGCTGTATTTCCTGACAAAAGGTTGCTGTCTTCTCAAGGCAGCCAGTTCCACATTACTTTCCCCTTTAGGGTTCCTATAACCTGTCCCTCCCCTTAACCTGGGCTAAGGATGGGTGGCTACTAAGCCCCTGCAGCCTGGTTAGCTGGCTACTACTAGTGATGGGTCACCATACTACCCCTGGTGGCTCTCCTCTACTCTTAAACTTACATAAACAGATCTTTAATAAACAGGCTCTCTTGCAATTATCCGAGTGTGCCACTTGTGGCTTTTTAAGACCCTGACTGAGACACAGGGACAGTTGGAATGCATTCTGCCACCAGTGGTGAAGGCACGGTGTCAGGATAACAACAGTGCCATTCCCCTGGCTGTGGTTCTCAGCGTTTAGCTTCCTTTGAAGAACCCTACTCGCGTGCAAACATTGTTCTCTAGACTTCCTGTTGATTCGGGAGCTACCCAATAGTGTTCTAATGTATTTTTGTGTAGTGCTTAAGGTGACAAAAGCCATTTTGGGTATTATCAGCCAAGAGTTGCTGTACCTCACGAAGGTACATTTTATTTACTTGACACCAAAAGATCAAATTAATATATATAATTATTTCTTCTGGGATGGAGAGTGTTAGTATTTTTTTAATTTTATGTGAAAAATACCTCACATTGTATCTTCCATTAGCATTTCATACCAATGACTGCATAATTCACTATTTCAGTGCAGCATCACAATTCAATGAAGATGGTAGAAAAATATTGTTAGATGAGAAAGGGCTAGACATTTCTTTGGTACCACAAGGCAAGTAAGTCTGCAGAAGAGCTGGGACTAGAGCCCTTTACTTTCTGTTCTGGCCCTTATTTGAATCTGATGGCTTAAGATTAAAATTTTCTACTTGTTTTGGATAATGTTCATTACTAGATTATTAGTTTTAGATTTGAGCACTCTCTAGTTTTCTTTTTTATTTTTTGAGACGGAGTCTCACTGTATCACCCTTGGTAGAGTGCTGTGGTATCACAGCTCATAGCAACCTCAAACTCTTGGGCTTAAGCCATTCTCTTGCCTAAGCCTCCCGAGTAGCTGGGACTATAGCTGCCCACCACAACGCCAGCCTGCTTTTTTTTTGTTGTTGTTTTAGCTGGCCTGGGCCGGGTTCAAACCCGCCAGCCTTGGTGTATGTGGCAGCGCACTGGGTGCCACCTCTCTAGTTTTTTTGAGTGAATACTCTTCCACTCTTTGGCTGGTGCAACAGCTCATGCCTATAATCCTAGCACTCTAGGAGGCTGAGGAGAGTGGACTGCTTGAGTTCAGGAGTTCAAGACCAGCCTGAACAAAAGTAAGACCCAATTTCTACTAAAAATACAGGTATTATGGCAGCCACCTATAGTCCCCGCTACTCGGGAGACTGAGGTAAGAGACTCGCTTGAACCCAAGAGTTTCACCACAAACTGTACCTTGGGCAACAGAGTGAGACTCTGTCTCAAGATAACAAAACAAACAAAAAAAACATAACAGAAAAACCTCTTCCACTCTCTTGTGGTCCTGGAGATGTCATAAACCTTGGTAAATATAAACAAACAAAAAACTTGGTATCATCAGTACTGGTTCTTATTCTCAAACACAAACTAAGTGAAAACAAATCTAAGATATCTCATCTACATTTTCAATTAACTAAGTGGTTGCAAAATGGGCATTAGAAACTAAATAAGATGGCAGAAAAACATGGTTTTCTCCTTATATAATTTACTACATTTTAACTACTTCGCAAGCAATTTGGTTTGTTTTTGAGACAGTCTTACTTTGCTGTCCTTGGTAGAGTGCTGTGCCATCATAGCTCACAGCAACCTCAAACTCCTGGGCTCAAATGATCCTCTTTCCTCTGTTTTTCTATTTTTAGAGACGAAGTCTCACCTTGCTCAGGCTGGTCTTGACTCCTGAGTTCAGGCAGTCTGCCTTCCAGAGAGTTAGGATTACCGGCATGAGTCATCATGCCCGGCAACCAACTTTTTTTTTGGGTGGGGGGGCAGTCTCACTCTGTCACCCTCAGTAGAGTGCCGTGCGCCATAGTTCACAGCAACCTCAAACTCTTGGTCTTAAAGTGATTCTCTTGCTTCAGCCTCCCTGGTACCTAGGACTACAGGCACCTGCCACAATGCCCAGCTATGTTTTTAGAGACAGGATCTCACTTTAGCTCAGGTTGGCCTCAAACTCCTGAGATCATCAGGCAATCCACCTGCCGCGGCCTCCCAGAGTGCTAGGATTACAGGCTGTGAGCAACCACTCCCAGCCGATCAATTTGTTTTTTTTGTTTTGTTTTGTTTTTGTTTTGCAGTTCGGCCGAGGCCGGGCTTGAACCCACCACCTTCGGTATATGGGGCCGGCGCCCTGCTCGCTGAGCCACAGGAGCCGCCCCTCAATTTGTTTTTTAAGCAGATAGAGAAAGGGGCTTTAGACTTACAGCCCAGAACTATTACCTGAGACAGAAGAAAATCCTGTAGCTCCTGCTCCTGATGAGAGAGTGTAATTACTCTTCCATCTCTGTGTACAACCCGGATCTGCTCAACTCCAATATTCAATTGCAGCTGAATGGACCTTTATAGACACATAGATGAAAAACCAGAAATGCTCAAAATTATCTTATACAATGCCACAAACATTAAACCTTAACATCAAAGAAAAAGAAAACTACCATTAAATATCTATGCGGAAGAAAAGGGGTCTTCGTAGGTCCACTGCACAGGAGCACAGACACACCGAGCACCAGTCTGCTCTCAAGGATACAGAGGGAGCACAGCCTGCCGGCAGGGCCAACGGCCATCAGACAGCAGCAGTGTCCTCCATGGCAGCAAGATGAGCTCTACCCTTGGCATACGTGGGACCTGACCTGCGCTCACTCGGAGAAACCTCCTTCCCCACGGAGCCACAGCTCTTGTAGCAACTCCACAGGTCTCCACAAGATATGCCCAGTTTTAAAAGTCACTCCATCCAGGGAAGTTCAAAGGCATCCCCATCAATTACTTAAAATTGCTCCCAGTCCAGATGCAATGTGCCAATCAGAGATAAGCAATGTTGCTTAGTAATGTACATGACATCTTTCCTTATCAAGTTTCCAAGGGATAGAGCCAGAGTTAATTAAAGGTCAAATTTTCATACAGAAAAGGAGAACCTTTTGTTAACATTTTACCTTCTCTTCATGAAAATAATCAGCAAATAAATCAGAATATGCACTCTCTGTTAATACATAATATAGAATATATATACTCTTAGCTTAGGTCAAAGAGAAACTCATAAAATAGCCAATAAATAACACTCTTCCAAGACAATTTGTAAAATTTTATTGTATGTGTTTAAGAAACTCAGAATTCTCCCGAGTCAAATAATCTGCATAAACAAATGCAGAAAAAATAGCATTTTATCTTTCCTCTTTCCATGTTTGGTATTTCTCGTAACTTTGTTTTATAGTAAATATTAGTACTAAATTGTTTTGCCAATTGTCTATTATAAAATTGTAATTATTTTAAAAAATACAGAGAGGATCTTGTTATCTTGCCCAGGCTGGACTGCAGGGGCTACGAGACTGTAACTCACAGCAGCCTCAAACTCCTGGGCAGCTCTGCACCACTGTGCCCAGTGAAAATTGTAGTTTTGATGAATCAAAGTTTACGTTATTTTTTTAAAAACCCCATAAAACTCAGAAGGTTTAAAGCAAAAGACACAAAATGCTGAAAATGTTAAAATCTTTTTTAAAAAATAGAAGTTTGAAGGAAGAGGAATTCTTATCATTCACTATTGGTGGAAACAGCTGTGGCAACCACTTTGAAGAAAAGTTTAGTAGCATTTAAAATTTAAATGTCCTTATTTTTTGACCCAGCAATTATATTTACAGTATTTTCTCCTATAAATAGAAATACTTGCACATGGACAAATTATTTTGCTGGCACCCAACAAAAATGATAGGCAACAGGAGATTGATTAAAAATCCTGGTATAGGGCGGCGCCTGTGGCTCATGGAGTAGGGCGCAGGCCCCATATACTACTGATGGTGGCGGGTTCAAACCCGGCCTCGGCCAAACTGCAACACAGAAAAATAGCCAGGCGTTGTGGCAGGTGCCTGTACTCCCAGCTACTTGGGAGGCTGAGGCGAGGGAATCACCTAAGCCCAGGAGTTGGAGGTTGCTGTGAGCTGTGTGACACCACGGCACTCTACCGAGGGTGATAAAGTGAGACTGTCTCTACAAAAAAAGAAAAAAAAAATCCTGGTACATAAAATGGAACACGATACAGCTATAAAAAAGAATGAGGTAGATCTGTGTATATGTCAACAAGAAATAATCATCAATACATGGCCATCAAGCAATGACTTATTTACATGTTATGTGTCTGGATTTCTGAACCCATTACCATAGGAATAATTTTAACTCAGAAGACTGCACAATGATCACATATTATTTTAAACTCTGTTAAAACGGCTGACCCAAAAAGGACCTATTCTGTAAAGCATTTCCTACATACAATTATTCCTGACTGATCTGTTTTGTTCTAATCATGAAACTTGTTGACCTACTAAGAAAAATATTGAGGAAACAAACCACACAAATTATATATGACTAATAATGTGTAGTGAGTTTCTTTTTGAGATTAAAAAAATGTTCTGGAATGAGGTAGTGAGGATGGTTACACTACACAGGGAATATACTAAAAACCAGTTAATCTGGTACACTTTAAAATGATGAATTTTGCTTTTGTTTGTTTTGAGTCTCACTTTGTCACCCCAGGTAGAGTGCTAACAAAAACGATAGGTTGGGTACCAACCACCTCAAACTCTTAAGCTCAAAGCGATTCTTTTGCCCCAGATGGCGCCTGAGATAATGCCTGGCTATCTTTTAGACACAGGGTCTCGCTCTTGCTCAGGCTGGTCTTGAACTACTGAGCTCAAGCAATCCACCTGCCTCAGCCTCCCAGAGTGCTAGGATTATAGGCGTGAGCTACCGTGCCTGGCCCCAAAATGATGAATTCTATTATGTGAATTGTATGTCAGTGTTTCAGAATAGCACACAAAGCTGTGTATAAGAATTAGAGCTCAGGAACGACATACATGCTTGTAAACATACACTTTCCCAGAAAGTTGTGCAAGAATCTGAACTGATTTAAGTGACTTCTCTTACGGACTTCTACTTTCCTCTCTTTCTGATTCTGTCAAGGTTACATCATCACTAACCTTTAACCATAATCCCAGTTGATTTAGTCTTAGTTCTATATATAAATGATTCAATGTTGGTAAGTTTTTCTTTCTTTCCATTGTACTTTCTTTTTGTTATGTAAAATTATAAACACAAATAGAAGCAAACCACGGTATCATGAAAGCCTAAGGTCTCATCACTCAGACTTAATGTTAAAAACTCATGCCAATTACTTCATCTCTATTCAATACCTACTTCCCTCTCAATCACCTAAATTATTTTCTTTAGGTATAGGGGAAGAAAACTCCCTAATTCAGCTTCATTCCATCATCGTTCCCTGGAAGTTTTAAGACTGATTTCCCTCCCATCATGTACCCTTTTCTATTTAATGGCAATGGCATACTTATCTACTATTTTTCACTTTTTTAAACAAAAAGGAATTAAAACACCCACAGTGAAAAAAATAGCATTATAAACTTACTTTCTGCCCCTTCTCCTAAGCATGGTGATTTTGTGTTTCACAGTCTGTTTTGCTCATTGTGGCTAGTTAGGTCTTTTTGAAATAAAGCAATACTTGTTTTTTTCTTTGAGACAAAGTCTCACTTTGTCACCCTCAGTGGAGTGCTGTAGCATCACAGCTCACAGCAACATCAAACTCTTAGGCTCAAATGATTCTCTGGCCTCAGTCTCCCAAATAGCTGGGACTGCAGGCGCTGCCATAACACCTGGCTAATTTTAGAGGTGAGGTCTTGCACTCAAGCTCAGACAATCCACCGGCCTTAGTATCCCAGAGTGCTACGATTACAGGCATGAGACACAGCGCCTGGCCTTGAAATAAAGCAATACTTACAAAATAAAAAGTACTCACAGACACTGACAAATGTTTACTAGAGGCACTCTCAGATTAAATGAGGAAGGGTCCTCAGCTGTGTGCCATCAGGTGGTAAATGTGAAAGGGGCTCAAACAACAGCCCAGGCTGCATCTCTATGAATGCTGGGGACAAAAATAACCTAGCACCCTTCACAGGCACACAGCCCTAACTCAGTTGTTCGGGCATAAATATGAACAGAGTTAGACTCAGGATCAATACGAGGTGAGACGAGAGTTAAAACTCAGCTGTTTCAGGTACAACACAGACAGTGTTGACAGGCACTAATATAAATACCTCTACTTAGTCAAGCACACTAAACTTGCCATAGCTACTAGGTAAGAAATGAAGTGGACCTGGAGACTGAGGTGAGGCAGCTTTCTGCTCGTCGCTGGGGTTCATCTATTTTTTAACTTGTTTTTGCTGGAGTTCATTTTTCACCAGAGCTCAAGTAAAGATTTACCTACTAGAGACTACTTTAGACATTCTTACCTCTCATTCTTACAGACACTACAGTTGACATAATTTATAGGAATGTAATGCCATCCTATCAAATAAAAACCAAAAGCTTAATATAATCACTCGGCAAACAGCAATACATAATAAGCAACATATTAATTGTATAACTTTTATTTTTAACACTTACTTGCATATTTGTTCATAGCCTTGTGATGTGATTAAAACTTTCACACTAGACTCGTAAACATCATTGATATTGGACCAATGAGCCTGTATCTGAGGATCCTCAATTCGACTTGCTAAGCTGTCAATGGTCGCAGCAGTTCTTTTAAAGAAAAGAAGTTAAACTCTTAAAAAACTCGTCATATAAAATGATAGGATTATAAATTACTCATCAACTTCATGAAAATTTGAAAACTGGGTAACTACTTTTTAAAAACACCACTATATATATATGTATTTTTTTTTTTTTGAGATACAGTCTCATTTTGTCCCCCTCCGCATAGTACCGTGGCCTCACAGCTCACAGCAACCTCAAACTCCTGGGCTTAAGTGATTCTCTTTCCTCAGCCTCCCCAGTAGCTAGGACTACAGGTGCCACAACACCTGGCTCTTTTTAGAGACGGGGTCTCACTCTGGCTCAGGCTGGTCTTGAACTTGTCAACTCAGGCAATCCTCCCATCTCGGCCTCCCAAGTGCTGGGGACTACAGGCATGAGCCACTGTGCCCGTCCAAAAGAAATGTATTTTAGAGAAAGTCAGAGAACCTCTTCCACACAGTGCTTCTCCCTCACATTCCAATGCACTCTCATCACATTCTCCAGGCTTATTTCAACTCATGGTGGGTCTGTCCTCCTTTAACTGTGCCGGCCTTCTTCCACCTCAGGAAAGCTGGTCAGGACACAGTGAGAAGGACATTTCCAGGGTACTAACTGATATAAATCAATCATAAATGTCAACATCTCTTGTAACAAATGCCTTGTAATGAAAAATCTTGGGACATACCCACACCTAGACCCACTACCATAATCGAATTACAATCATATTCAAGAGAAACTAAGAGGCTTTTTGCAATAATCAAAACCTTATACTTCAAGAAAGAAAAATATGATAAATACAAATGAGAAATAAGAATCACCTAGTGTTCATTATGTACCAAATACTGTAATAAATGCTTTCCTATTTAATCTTACTAACAACCTTGAGTGTTAGGTAGGCACTACTGTTATCTCCACTTTTCAGAAGAGGAAAATGAAGCTTAGTAATGTTAAATAACTTACCCAAGGTCACATATCTATAAGCTTGGGTATAAGACCTGGCAGTTTAACTCCAGAACCAAAATCCTGGGAATTTAATTCCAAAGCCAGTAATCTATCCTTCATATGTTACACACACTAGTCAATAGCCACTGCTTAGAACCAAAGCATGAATCATGTAAATCAGCCATATCATCACAGGCCCTCACTTTCTAATTAAATGATTCTAGCACTTTACCAGAAATGAAAAGCCTGGAGAAAATGGGAAACAATGACAACAGCCAATAGGAGAAGGAACTTTCCCATGAACAGACTTAGGCTTTTTGCCAAGTCTTTTTTATTGCTCTTTCACGCTTCTCCTCCAGTCCTGGTTTCTTACAATCCATTAACTTTTCCTTTTTAAAATATTTTTTATTTTTAAGAGACAGGGTCTCACTCTGTCACCTTGGTTAGAGTGCACAGGCAAGATCATAGCTCACTGCAGCCTTCAACTCAAGTGACCCTCAGAGTAAAGCTCAAGTCATCTTCCTGCCTCAGCCTTCTGAGTAGTAAGAACTACTGGTTATTGTGACTAGCTAACTTTCTTTTTTTTTTTTTTTTGCTGTTTTTGGCCGGGGCTGGGTATAAACCACCCACCTACAGCATGTGGGGCCGGCGCCCTGCTCCTTTTTAGTCACAGGCGCCTCTCTAACTAGCTAACTTATTTTTTGTAGAGGCTAAAGTCTTCTTACTCTTCAATTCTTCTATTGCCTAGGCTAGTCTTGAACTCCTAGACTCAAGTGATCCCTGTGCCTCAGCCTCCCAAAGTGTTGGGATTATAGGCACAATCCATCATGCCCAGCAAGTTTCTCTTCTTTTTCCATGACTTATTTCCCTGACAGTGCTTCCTAATTCCCACAACAGACAGATTTGTATGTGACTATGTTCTGTTCAACATTACATGTATCAACACATTATTATTATTATTATTTTTTTTTGAGACAGAGCCTCAAGCTGTCACCCTGGAGAGAGTACTGTGGCATCACAGCTCACAGCAACTTCCAATTCCTGAGCTCAAGCAAGTCTCCTGCCTCCACCTCCCAAGTAGCTGGGACTACAGGCACCCGCCACAACGCCCGGCCATTTTTTGGTTGCAGCCATCATTGTTTGGTGGGCCCGGCCTGGATTCCAACCCGCCAGCTCAGATGTACGTGGCTGGTGCCTTAGCCACAGGCGCTGAGCCGTATCAACAAATTATAAATAAAAGTATCTAGCAACTGAGAGCTGAGAAATAATTCATTAAATATTTATGTAATAAAATATTACAGTTATTTAACTTCTTTGAATAGCACTTAATGAAAGACTAAAATACAATATAATACAAAGTGAAAATGGGATATAAAATTTTGTTTTGTTTTCATTTTTTTTTTGCAGTGTCCTCCTAAGTGAGGTACAAACTCAGGAGGACATAAAATTTTCCAATCTCAGATTTGTTAAAAAAAAAAAAATACCCACTCCACCCAACATATACATAAAAATGTTAGCTTCTTTTTTTTTTTGAGACAGAGTCTTAAGCTGTTGCCTGGTGGTAGAGGGCCGTGGCATCATAGCTCACAGCGACCTCCAACTCCTGGACTCAAGCCATCCTCTTGCTTCACTTTTTCGATTGTTAGTCGAGACGGAGTTTTGCTTTTTGCTCACGTTGGTATTGAACTGAACAATCTAAGTCCTCAAACTATTTACCCGCCTTGGCCTCCCACAGTGTTAGGATTACACGTGTGAGCCACCAGGCCTGGCCTACCATTTTTTTTTTTAATTGAGGTAAGAGTGTCAGTCTGTTGCCCAGGCTAGAGTGCCATGGTGTCAACCTAGCTCATAGTAACTCCAAACACCTGGGTTCAAATGATCCTTCTACCTGAGTCTCCTAAATATGGGACAAATAGGTGCAAGCCACCACGCCGGGCTAATTTTTCTATTCATTAGCATGTTAGTAATAGTTGATTTCACTGTGTATAGTACTAGACAGATGGGTCTTTTTTTTTTTTTAATTACACTTCTTGTATATTGGATTATTTCAATAACCAGGGGGTAAAGTGACATTTTTTAAAGCTTTGCTGCTTCCAAGGCTATACTTACTACTCTGAAATTTATAATGGTTCTAAAGATAGCTATTTCCATACCCCTCATTATTTCAGGGACTATTTACTATGGTCAATCAGAAGTTTCCAAGATAAGCAATACACTCAAATTAACAGCTTCTATTAACTGAAATGCACACATAGAAAGTAGTAACCCACCATATTAATATATTTTATTGTTTGTAAGGAACTTCTGCATATATTGTTTAATGAGATCCTAGGACCAGACTCCTATACCCACAATTGATGGATAACTAAATGAGGGCCACAGACACTAAGGGCCTTGTCCAAAGTCACTTAGCAAGTGGTGTGGCAGCTTACACACATCCTTCACCCTGAATTCCCTGTCCTTTCACTGTACCACCCTGTCTTCTCAATTCCTTTTACTAAAAATTGAAGGATCTAAATTTCCCTTCTAAGATAATAAAGTAACGTGCTAATAAAACCATGACTATATTAACAAGAGAAAATCGAAAATTTAAAACAAAATATCATTTATTGAATGACAACATTGAAAATCTGATGTACTATCAAGGTAAAAATAGACCTTTTCATCAAACTCCAATAATAAACACAACACCCTTTACTATCGAAAAGGATATATTTTTGGGCCGCGCCTGTGGCTCAAAGGGGTAGGGCGCTGACCCCATATGGCGGAGGTGGTGGGTTCAAGCCCAGCCCCGGCCAAAAATTGCAAAAAAAAAATGGTGGTATTGGAAAAAGATATATTTTTGCCCAATCATGCCATGCTCTTTTGTAAAAAATATAAAAGAAAGAAAATGAGCTCTATAGTTATACAGACCTGGAAGTAAATCCTGGTTTTACTACTTTTTTAGTTAGGTAACTTTGAGCAAGTTGTATAATATAAATTTCTCTAAACCTCAATGTTCTCATCAGCAAAAATTCGGTTAATAAAGGCCAGGCGCGGTACCTCGCATCTATAATCCTAGCATTCTAGGAGGCCGAGGCAGGTGGATTGCTTGAGCTCAGGAGTTCAAGACCAGTCTGAGCAAGAGTGAGACCTCATCTCTAAAAATACCCTGGCATTGTGGTGGGTGCCTACAGTCCCAGTTACTCAGGAGGGTAAAGCAAGAGAATCACTTGAGCCCAAGAGTTTGAAGTTTTTGTGAGCTGTGACACTGCAGTACTCTACTTGAGGAGACAAAGTGAGACTTCATTTAAAAAAAAAAAAAAAGAAGTTAATATTACCTACTCCAAAGAACAAGGATTAAATAAGTCAAAATATGGGAAAGTGCCTTCCAAACCCTAAGGTGTACAAAAACAAAAAATACAGAAAGCTTCAAAAGAAACTTAAACTAATTCAGAAATAAATATCTCAGGGCTGGGTTTCTTCATATGAAGAATTTAGTGCCAATGTTAGAACAGCAGCAGAGCTAAGACTTCCCCATACTTGCCAGGACCCAGTCCATTACCATAAACTCCTACGCTGTGCCACCTTCCTCTCCCTGGAAAAAAAAGTTAATCAAAAGAAATACAAGAAATAATAAAGGAAAATTAATTGCAATCTCAAAGAAAAAACAGTAACTTTGTTCATCCTTACCTACTTCTCAGAAAAATATGCTTTGCTTGTTTAATTATTTTTTCCAGAAGCCCTTCACTGGACTGTAATGAACTGATTTCATTTTTATCAAAGGCTTGAGGACCTGAAAGTCTCATTCTCTTGTGGCCAAAAGGTGCACTTGCTGGATGAGGCATCATGACAGAACTCAAAGTCTGTTTGTGAAACTAACAAAAACAGCCATTTAAATGACCAATACCCACATAATAAACCCTATACAATATTTATTCCAAACACAGCTCACATCTTGGAAACACTGAAAGCAACAGATTTTAACAATCTTGGCAGAGATGAATACTTAACATCTACTAGGTCACGCATAATACAGGTCTGTAAAGAAAAGGGTCCTCTTTAAAGCTGTAATTTGTTCTTTTTTCACATCAGATGTACTGTACATAAGTAACAAGGTTCTTGTTTGAGGGAGGCTTGAGTATAAAAACCCCAATCATTCGCCTTTTGAACCACAAAAGGATCTCAAGCTATAATTTTTATTTTTAAAAGTTTTAAAATATAAATAACATTCTTCATTTAATCTCATCAACAGAACACATGCAATCCGTAAATATTCTATTCTACCCTGGATTAGAGGTTCCTGAACTTGGCTGCCTATCAATTCCCCCTGAGGAGCTTTTTTGTTTTTTTTTTGGTAGAGACAGTCTCACTTTATTGCCCTCGGTAGAGTGCTGTGTCGTCATACAGCTCACAGCAACATCTAACTCTTGGGCTTAGGAGATTCTCTTTCCTCAGCCTCCCGAGTAGCTGGGACTACAGGCACCTGCACAACCCCTGGCTATTTTTCTGTTTTGCAGTTCAGCCGAGCTAGGTTTGAATCCACCACCTTTGGCATATGGGGCTGGCGCCCTACTCGATGAGCCACAGGCACTGCCCCCTAGCACCCCCCACACCCAGGAGCTTTTTTTTTTTTTTTTTGAGACAGAACCTCAAGCTGTCACCCTGGAGAGAGTGCCGTGGCATCACAGCTCATAGCAACCTCCAATTCCTGGGCTCAAGTGAGTCTCCTGCCTCTGCCTCCCAAGTAGCTGGGACCACAGGCGCCTGCCACAACGCCCGGCCATTTTTTGGTTGCAGCTGTCATTGTTGTTTGGTGGGCCCAGGCTGGATTCGAACCCGCCAGCTCAGGTGTACGTGGCTGGCGCCTTAGCCCTTTGAGTCACAGGCGCCGAGCCTCACCCAGGAGCTTTTTAAAAGCACTAACTCTAGAGCTATCACAATCAACTGAACCAGATTTTGAGGTGTGGTAAGGGGAAGCTGTAACATGTACCTATGAAGTTTCTCAGATTATTTTGAAGTTAGCCTAAACTATGAAGAAGCAATGTGGAAACACATTTGTAAACAACCTATTATATAAGCAGAGTAAGTAACTATTCAGTTCACAGACTTTGGCAAGACATTTTCTCATTTTTCCTTATACAGTCCCTCATCCCCATCAGAATCACCCCTCTCTCCGTACCCTTTAGAACACTACGACTGTAAAATTTTGTATATTTCCACCACTAGAAAGTATGCTTGGGAACAGAGACTGTACTACATATTCTGATTATCTCTGTATTCTCCCAGCACATAGCAAAGATTAGCAGAGGGGGTAAGTTTGTGTATATTCATTGCCCTGAATATGCTCACAACAATACAAAGAAAAACACTTATTTCATTACCTCCCTAATCAGTAGATGCAAATTATGCTCGAGGACATAAAGGTGGTCTTCTGGACTTTGCTTCTCAGTAGCAGATTTCTGTGATTTCTTATCATTTGAAGAATGGCACAAAGAAATAGATAACTGCAAACCTATTTATAAAAAAGAGGACAGATGCAAATAACCTAAAACATGGAAAGGTACAAACTGTCTTCATGAAGTATAATCACAGTCCATTCTCAAAAGATATTTCTAAACATGAACATCAGGCCTCATGATTAATATTTTATACGAAAATGACTCTATTCATGAATATAATAAACTACCATGTATTTTAACTATTCAAATTCTGTTGACCTATAATAATGGCTGTTGACCTTGAGCTATGGCTAAAAACAGGTGAACAAAATCTATATATTGTTTCTGCCTGGCTTTAAAACAGAGTTGGTATCTGGTCTTAGCACAAGACACACACTTGTCCATGTTCCCATGTGAACCAGGATCGAATTTTGTGAACCAGGACCTATTAAAGCCTATTTCCTTGATAAGATCTCAGAAGATAGTCCTTAGGATTTATGTAAAAAACAAATGTACAACTAACTATAAACTGACCTTCAGGGTAAAACTAACTCTTCTGAATAATGATGAAAATCTATTTCTGCAAATTTAGAAATGTTTTGAGCAAACATTTTTAAATGCATTTAAATAAAGCAGAATCCCTGAAAGGTCTCACCTCACTTCGAAGCAACTATTGCTAAGTAGTAGCCACAGTAGTGCAAATTTTTTTTTTTTTTGAGCCACAGGCGCCGAGCCAGTAGTGCAAATTTTTAATAAACAGTAGAACCTCCGTCAGTTGACCACCCTAGGGACTGTAACAAACTGGTCAATATGTGGAGGTGGTCAACACAGGAACTAGGCCTACTGTACTGATACGTACATGTGGTATATATGCCTGGTCTATGCAAATTAGGACAACTTAAGGAGATGGTCAATGTAGGAAAGTGGTTAACTATGGAAGTTCTATGGTGTATTGTTTTAAAAATCCAGGAAACCATACTGATTAGAACACAGAATAGAATCAATAGGGTAGGCTGTATTACACACTTTCCTGGCTGCCCTTATGGACAGCACATTACCTCTTTGCTCTTAGCATTCTTTCAACACACCCAAGTAACTACCCTCATTCTTCTGTTCCCCAAACTACACCGTCCTGTTGATAAGTCTCCAAAGGGCTACCTGCTCTTACTTGGAAAGGGCTGAGAGATAATCTGGTTTTTCACCACAATGTGAGGGATCTGTGATTTAATTTGAACGGCTTCCCGAGAAAGCTGTGCAAAAATTTCTTTACACAAGAGAACATTCTGTGCTGCTTCTAATTTTGTCTGCCAATGTGGGGAACCTGAAACACAAGGGATATATGTTTGTGTTAATTACCTAATCATATTACACATTAACTAGCTTAAACAGTGATTCGAATATATTCAACAAAAGTTCAGACCATATTCTTTCAAAAATATAAAAATCGCACTTCTTTGACACATAGAAAAGTAGTAACTAAGTTCAATCTTAAAAAAAAAATTGGTCTCGGCTCCTGCAGCTCAGCGGCTAGGGCACTGGCCATATACTCCAGGGCTGGTGGGTTTGAACCTGGCTCAGGCCTGCCAAACAATAATGACAACTACAACAATAACAACAAAACATAGCCGGGCCTGCGGCAGGCACTTACAGTCCCAGCTACTTGGGAGGCTGAGGTGAGAGAATCACTTAAGCCCAGGAGTTTGAGGTTGCTGTGAGCTGTGATATCACAGCACTCTACTGAGGGGGACATTGTTAGACTGTGTCTCAAAAAAAAAAAAAAAAAGAAAAAGAAAAAAGAAAAAAAAATTGGGCCAAGCAAGTTATTATCTCAGCACTTTGGGAGGCCAAAATTGAGCCAGAAGTTCAAGATCAGCTTGGGCAACATATAGGAAGACCCTATCTCCACAAAAATACAGAATAGTTAGCCAGATGTGGTAGATTACGCCTGTAGTCCCACCTACTTAGGAGGCTGAGGCAGGAAGACTGCCTGAGCCCAAGAGTTTGAGGTTGAAGCGAGCTATGATGACACCATTGCATCCTACTCCTGGAGAGAGCAAGATTTTGTCTTGAAAATAAATAAATAAATAAATAAAAAGCACAGCTATTTACTAATCCTTTATTAACAATTTTTAGCAGTATATTTCTAATGGTTCTTACTCTAAAATTCCTATTTTTCTATTTTTTCCGATTTATCTTCATTTATTTATAAACGTTAAGCTCGGATAAGATCAGAAGTTAGAGGATAGAACATAACTACACCTGGTTTGGTTTTGGACAAAGGTTGTTTGAAGAGGTTAACTGTACCAAGATCACCTATGTCTGGAGCCTGTTTCTGAATTGAAACCTATAAAAAATAAAAACATTAAAAAAATAGTTAGCAAAATAGCTTCAAGGCTTGTAATAAGAAACTACTAGAAAAACACTTCAACTAATACCTTAATATATGCAGACCCCTCTAAATCACTAGGAATTTGGACGTCAAGGGGACAGTAATCTTCAGGTATCTTTTTATCCAGATCAATATCTGTATTCTTTATTACCTCAAATGTCCCATGATGGAGAAAGAGAGACCCTAATGGAGGATTAAAACAGGAAAATAAGAAACAGCCTACACATTAAAGTAACATATATTATTACATACATAGTAATTAACATCCATGTTCCTACTAAATATATACGTGTTTAGGGAGAAATGGTGAGCCAAGGGAGGAAAGAAAGTAGAAAAGTTATTTATAATAACTTAAAAAAATCTTTAGTCTATTGATACAAAATGAACTCCACAGGCGATCCAAATTGTTTTATTCCAATGGAGTTTTAATATAAAGGAGTATATTTTTAGAAAAAAATTCCTTAGATTTAAACCTTAGGGATAAAATACCTCTGGAGTTCAGGCTCTATAATAAGGCTACAAGGGAAGTGTTCTGAATCCAGCAACAGGAAGACGAAAGGAAAATTGTGCAGGCGACACCCTTTTCTCAATCAGTTCCTAGATTTTTATGTAGTCCAAAGTTTGTGTAAGTGGTTTTGGCCTGCTGAGTTATCTGAGAGGTGAGTAATTTAATGTAACTGCCGCATTATAAAGGATGATATTCAAGATCCTCTTGCAATTAAAAACCCATGTAATTGACTGGACATAGTAGCTTGTGCCTGTAATTCTAGCACTCAGGGAGGCTGAGGCGAAAGGATCCTGTGAGCTCAGGAGTTTGAGACCAGCCTGAGCAACAGAAAGATGCTGTCCCTACTAAAAACAGAAAAGATTAGCTTGGTGTGGTGGCATATGCCTGACACACCTGTGTTCCAGCTACTCAGGAGGCTGAGGCAGGAGGATCGCTTGAACCCAGGAATTTGAAGTTTCTATGAGTTGAGCTGACACCATAGCATTCTAGCCAAGGCAACAGTTTGAGGTTGCTAAGAGCTAGGCTGACACCATGGCACGTTAGACTGGGCAAAAAACCCCAAAACAATAAGAAAAGAAATCTTTCTTGTCTCTGTTCATGCCCCCTTTTTAAGGGTTACACGTAGGGCTTTGATTGAAGAGTCCAATCCTATCTAATTTTTAACTAAAATGCCAATTATCATTAAGGATGTTAGCACATAAACCCTATCTTTGAACTTTTTATTAAATGTACCTAAAAAGTTCTAAAATTGAAACTATGCTGTTTATTAAAAGGCTATGGTAAGAGTGGTCTGGTTTACTTGTACAGAAAATTATAATTTCAAAACATGAAAGTTAAGAAATAATGTATTATAGAAGGCTGTGTTACATTGCAATCAACCCTACATACTTAGATACAAAAAGCATTGTTTTTAATAATTATCTTTACCTGCACTTCTGTAGCTCAGATCGCCAAGAATTTTATCTCCAACTTTTCTAAGTTTCCAGTGTTGCCTTAATCGCAAAAGCTCAGAATTGAAGTCTCTTTGTAGCTTGTTTTCTTGGTTTTCGGTAACCGATTTAGTCAGCCTTTCTGCCCCCTTCAATAGGATTTGTGCTGCTCCAGCAAGTGACTTCTTTTTAGATATCAATTGCAACGTCTGAGGATTCTATCCAAAATAATCCAAACTGCAGTTCTGTATTATTTTTAAGTGATGTTAAATTACATATTTTCTACATCTATTTGAAAGAATACTACATATACAGAAATTGAAGAAAAACAAAAAGGAGGGAAAGTACACAGATTAATGCTTTTTTAAAAATTAATAACCTTAATGTCTTTCTTTGGTCATCTCATGTTAAACTAGAAACAGCACAATGGATACTAGTCATTATTCTTTATCACTGCATCGACTTTTCCCAGCGCAGTACAGGTCCCTTACGCACTGCCAGTTCCCTCCTATGTGTTCCTGCCCTACCCACATGTATGTATCCCTCCCCCCTTTTTTAGACAGAGTCTCACTATGTTGCCTTTGGTAGAGTGCTATGGTGTCACAGCTCACAGCAACCTCTAACTCTTGGGCTAAAGAGAGTCTCTAGCCTCAGCCTCCCAAGTTGGGGCTACAGGTGCCCACCACAACACCCAGCAATTTTTGCTGTTGTTGCTGCAGCTGTCATTGCTGTTTAGCAGGCCCTGGCCAGGTTCCAACCTGCCTGCCTCGGTGTATGTGGCCAGCACCCTACCCAATGAGCTACAGGCGCCACCCGTATACCCTTTCGTGGCACTTGCTATAGTTACCTTAAAGCCTATAATCCCTGCTTGAATATAACCTATGTGACAGCAGAAACCACTATATCCAAAGACCCTGGAACAATGCCTGACACATAATATTTGACTAGATTCATAAATTACACTCCAATGAGAGTAATTGTAAAATCACCTTGTATTACCACCATGAGCTATTAAAGTGCTTTTGGAATTAAGATTGAAATCATGCATTAGTATTAAACGTGTTTCACACGATCATTTTTTGAAAACTGATCAGAAATCAAAATCTATGTGTCATATATTCATATATAAATATCCACAGTCACCACCAATTTATGTATGAATTTTTCAAGCAGATACACTTCCAGAAAGTCAAGTTTAATAAAAGGAAGGTTTTTGGCAATATGAGAGTCAAAAATCACATAAGAAGTTTCTTAAAAACATCACAAGAATCTTTTTTTTTTTTTTTTTTTTTGATACAGAGCCTCAAGCTGTCACCCTGGATAGTGTGCAATGGCATCACAGCTCACAGCAACCACCAATACCTGGGTTCAAGTGAGTCTCTTGCCTCCGCCTCCCAAGTAGCTGGGACCACAGGCGCCTGCCACAACGCCTGGCCGTTTTTTGGTTTCAGCCATCATTGTTGTTTGGTGGGCCCGGGCTGGATTCGAACCCGCCAGCTCAGGTGTACGTGGCTGGCGCCTTAGCCCGTTGAACCACAGACGCCGAGCCTACAAGAATTTTTTGATCATATTAAGGAACCTAATTCAAAAAAGTTCCTGAAGATATTAAGAAAATTCCTAGAGACTTGGCGCCCATTGCTCAGTGGTTAGGGCACTGGCCATGTACACCGGGGCAGGTGGGTTGGAACCGGTTGGGTCTGCTAAACAACAATGACAAAAACAACAACAAAAATAGCCAGGCAATGTATGCAGGCACCTGTGGTCCCAAATACTTAGGAGGCTGAGGCAAGAGACTCACTTAAGCCCAAGATTTGGATGTTGCTGTGAGCTGTGACACCACAGCACTCTACTGAGGGCGACATAGAGAGACTCTGTCTCAAAAAAAAAAGGAAAAAAAGAAAAGGAAAATTCCTGGAGACTCTTTTGTGGGAAAAGCACGGAATAAAGGGAAAGGCAGTGGGCTAGAATAAGGTGCTGGTGTTCTACTCTTGGCCCTCTAACTGTCTTAACTGCACTCTAATTTATAACAAATCTCTCTGAACCTTAGTTTTCTCTTTGTTGAAGGAAGGAAACAGATTTAATTAACTCTATTAAGTCTTCTAAAACTTTCTAGATTTCAAAACTACTACTTTGTAATTCTATTTTATTTACAAATGGGTTCTGACAATAGAGACTTCTTCTCTATAACTAACTGGGTGGTTGATGCTGCTTCTCCTTAAAAACTTAAGAATGGCTCGACGCCTGTAGCTCAGCAGCTAGGGCACCAGCCACATACATCAGGGCTGGAGCTGGCGGGTTCGAACCCTGCCCAGGCCTGCCAAACAATAAGGACAACTACAACCAAAAAAGAGCCAGGTGTTGTGGTGGGCTCCTGCAGTCCCAGCTACTTGGGAGGCTGAGGCAAGAGAATCGCTTAAGCCCAAGAGTTGGAGGTTGCTGTGAACCGTGACACCACAGCACTGTACCGAGGGTGACATATTGAGACTCTGTCTCAAAAAACAAAAGAGAAAATAACTTGCTTAAGGTCACATGGCAGAATTTGAATCCAGGTCTACCTGACTCCTATGCCATTTTATCATTACGTTTTTGTGTAGAATATTATAGATCAGGAATATGGGCTATGAGAATTTAAGATCTAGTAACCTTTAAAATACTACATTATTAATGAAACGTTTTTAACTCTTTTTTGTCATTGTTGTTGCAGTTCAGCTGGGGCTGGGTTTGAACCTGCCATCCTTGGTATATGGGGCCGGCACCTTACTGACTGAGCCACAGGTGCTGCCCAAAACATTATTAACTCTTCCAAGGGTCACAGGCAGATAATAAAATAATGAAGGAGATGCAGTTTCACAGCTTTGTTTTAGACCAATTAGTCTTGAAATCTTCATTTAGGTTTAATTCTTCAAGAAAAAAAAAAGAGAACACACACAGCCAAAAAATGGTCCTGAGACTAAATGAAACATTCCTATTCAATTAAAATTCACAAATACCTGTTTTGGAGGAAGTGCATCCTGAGAGACCGGATCAAGAGTCATAAATTTTTTATCCCTCACGATACTAAGAACATCGTAGAGAACACACATCTCTGTCAGGGCACTTCTCAAATTGTTCCTCACTGAGTCCCAAGGCCAAAGGGAAGGTTGAAATTTTACCAGACCTAAAAAGATAAATAAAAAAAGAAAATACAGAGTGAGTCTAAGTTATATTGGATAGATGACAGAAAGTTCATTTAAAGGTTTAACAATACTAAAAGGAGAAATAATGGATTTTATTTCAACTTGCTCCCTTTTATTCCATTCCTTCCATCTTTTCTTCAATATTAATATTACATTGGCATTTCTACAATTGCAAAACAAATGACATATAAGATATATAATTCCCATAGGTTAAATCATTACAACATTATAGACAGGTCCTCACAGATCTTTTTAAATTTATGCTAACTTTTTTGGTTTTTATTTTGGAGACAGATTTTGTTGCCCTCAGTAGTATCATGGCATCATAGTTCACAGCAACCTAAAACTCATAGGCTCAAGCAATCCTTTGGCCCAGCCTCCCAAGTACCTGGGACTATGCGCACCAATCACAATGCCCAGATATTTTTTAGAGATGGGGTCTTGCTCTGGCTCAGGCTGGTCTCGGAAAAAAAAATTATTTTTATTAAATACATGCTTACTGTATCGAGTTCAAATGCTAAAGATTTGGAGAGTAAAAAAGTGAACATTTTATTTTTTACCCCTAATTCTCTCCCCTCCAAAGATATCACTATTAGCAACTGGGGCTTAACCTTTCAAAGGTTTTTCTATGTACTTACGTATACATTTCCCATTTTTCTATTACTTGCTTTTATCCTCACTAACATGTCCTCAAGACATTTCCATATCAGCCCTTATATATCCTTCTCATTATTTTTTTTTTAACAATGTATGTATTCTGGAACATGGATGCATAATACTTTTTACCATGCTTAAGTAATGGACATGTAGACTGCTTCCAACGCTAGTAGTAGTAAAAAAATCGAACACATACTTGTCTAAATGTACAACTTTTTCTGTAGGTTAAATTCTTAGACATATTGGTGGATAAAAGGAGCTAAACATTAAGACTATCAGCTTAGATTCCCAAGCTGAATATTAACAATCCCTTAAATTTGCCAGATTTATGCATGAAAATAGCACCTCAATGATGTTTCAGTTTGCCTCTCCCTACTAAGAGACTCAGTCTATGTTTATTAGCATCTTTAGTTTCTTCTCAAAGAGCTGAATATTTATATCTTTTGCCTATTTTTCTACTCAGTCATCTTTTTCTTTTCAGTTTAAAGGAATTCTTCAAATTATCAGAAAAGCAACCAATTGTGTGTCATATACCTGATACTTTCCCATTCTAACGTTTATCTTTTTACTTTGTTTATAGCATCTTTTTGATTATTTTAAAATTTTATGCAATTAACACGCCTTTCTTTTTTATTTTTATTTATCTTTTTGAGACAGAGTCTCAGTATGTCATCCTCGGTAGAGTGCCATGGTGTCACAGCTCACAGCAACCTCAAGCTCTTCGACTTAAGTGATTCTCTTGCCTCAGCCTCCCAAGTAGCTGGGACTACAGGCGCCTGCCACAACACCCGGCTATGTCCTTGCTGTAGTTGTCCTTGTTGTTTGGCAGGCCTGGGCTGGGTTTGAACCTGCCAGACCTGGTGTATGTGGCTGGCTCCC
The DNA here is from genome assembly GCA_963573935.1 of Arctocebus calabarensis. NCBI lineage: Eukaryota > Metazoa > Chordata > Mammalia > Primates > Lorisidae > Arctocebus > Arctocebus calabarensis. The sequence goes on along the minus strand of CAUYON010015844.1, from coordinate 9,463 downwards.
TAACTGCTGAGGTACAGGCACTGAGCCATGTCTTTCTTTAATAATACCTGCATTTCTTATCTTAGGAAAGTCTCTCCTACTCCTGCAGTTATGCAATTTTTTTTTTAGAAAATAAAAGTATAAGTTGATTTTATTTAGAGATAGGGAAGAGAGTGGGGTGAAGAGAGGAGAAAGAGAAAAGATAGAGAGCAGGGAGTGATAGAAGGGAAGATGGAAGGGGAAGAAAAGCAGGACGAGAATGGTGTTGAAGTTATACAATTATTCCTTTATTATTTCTTCCAACATTTTGTTTTACTTTCTTCACTTGGTAATTTGATACGTGTGGAAATAATTTTTTGTGAGGTTTGAAGTACTATTTACCATCCGACCCTGGCATGGGCTCCTAATTGTCCTAACACCATTGGCTTGAAATGACGTTCTTACATTCCTGTTTAGAATGGGTCTGCTGCATAACTAAATCAAAAATTGTAACTTTTTCCCCCTTAAATCCCTGACAATAATAAGAATCCAAAACCCACTCGTATTGTTTCTTTAATTATCTCCTAATTAGCCGCCTCCCTTGCAGTTCTGCTTCCCCTAGAAATCCTTTACGACAGGGCATACAGAGTAATCTTTAGCAGGGTCACCTCTCTATCCACCCTCCAAAAGCTTCTGGCTGTCTTCTTAAAAGCCAAATGTTTCTCCCCTGGCCAACCAGGCTGGGCATGACCTGGCCTCTGCCTACCTGTTAGACTTCACCTCATACTCCAGTCAACACAGACCTCTTTTTTCCGTAGTGCTGCTGTCATTGTCCACACTGCACAAGGAAGCAAAGTAACTTTCCCAAAGTCACACAGCTTGGCAAGTGGCAGAGCCCCAACACGGGGCTCTTAACTACTGAGCGGGCCACATTTAAATGCATTTCATTAAAAACGCACGTATTTGGGCGGGCACGGTGGCTCATGCCTGTAATCCTAGCAGTTTGGGAGGCCGAGACTGGAGGACCCCTTGAGCTCAGGAGTTTGAGACCAAACTGAACAAAAGTGAGACCTATCTCTATTAAAAATAAAAAAAATTAGAGCGGCGTTGTGGCGGGTGCTTGGTGTCCCAGCTACTGGGAAGGCTGAAGCAGGAGGAGCACTTGAACTCGGGAGTTTGAGGCTGCTGTGAGTTGGGCGGATGCCACGGCACCGTAGCCGTGAGACTGTCTAAAGAAAAACAAAAACAAAGCATTTATTTAAGACTTCACCAGTGTGAGCGCTGGAGGAGACCCCTAGAAGGATAAGGAGTATTCAGAGTTACACCCTAACCTGCTCGGATGTGATAAAAGGACGACGCAGGGCATAATCCTACTCTGCGAGCCTGGTATTTTCACAGGGATCCCAAGCACAGTGTCCACCCAGCGTGGGAGAGACAGTGACATCACTCGGGCGGCGACGGGACCCCACTCCGAGAGGCACAGTGACGTCACTCGGGGGGCGACGGGACCTCACTTGGAGAGGTACAGTGACCTCACTCGGGCGGCGACGGGACCTCACTCGGAGAGGTACAGTGACCTCACTCGGGCGGTGACGGGACCTCACTCGGGGAGACACAGTGATCTCACTCAGGGGGCGACGGGACCTCACTCGGGGAGACACAGTGACCTCACTCGGGGGGCGAGGGACCCACGTTGGCCGACTCGGGGAGACACAGTGACCTCACTCGGGGGGCGAGGGACCCACGTCGGCCGACTCGGAGAGACACAGTGACCTCACTCGGGAGGCCACCCGACCCCGGCCTCACCTTCCTCGTCGTCCTGGTCCGCGCTGGACCCCGCGCCCGCCCAGTCCTGAGAGTCGCCCTCGGCCCCGGACGCCTCCTCCTCCTCGGAGCCCGAACCCTGGCTGAAGTCGATCCGCTGCGCCAGACGCGCCAAATTCTGTGACATGGACAATGGCTGCAGGTAGGTCTCGGTGCCATCCAGGCCCACCTCTTGGACCTGCTTCTCGCAGGCCGATTCGATGCTGATCCGCACCGCGCGCACCCCGGACATGCTGGCGGCGTCGACGAGCCCCGAGGATCCCCCTCGGCAGCCGGGACCCAGAACCCCAGACCCGTAACGCCCCTCACGACCGTCAGTCAACCCCGCGCAAATGCACAGCGGGAAACAAAGCCCGCGGCCCGGCCACCGTCCCAGGATGCGCCGCGAGGCACACCCCCCCGCCCCGCCTCCGAGTCTCGCGGGTCTGGACTGCGCAGGCGCGGGAGTCCCGGGGCGTCAGAACGCACTTCCGGTAAGTCTTCGCAGCCGGGTCGGGAAACACTTCCGGGTCCCTCGGACGCGTCGCCGGCGACTGGAGGGGAGGTGGGGTCCGGAAGCCGTGATCTCGGGGATCCTGTTCGCTGTATTTGAGGACTACTTATTTAAAAACAGTGGCGGGCCGGGCACGCCTGAAATGCTGGCGCTTCGGGACCGGCGCTGCGGAGGGAACCGACGGGAGGAGACGCCGCGTCAGCGTCAATTCAGAAACGGTTGGAGCTGGCTTTTTCTGGTTGTGCACGTAAGTGAATTTAGGCACTTCAAGGGTACCCCATTTTGCCGTTGTAGTTTGGGGATCTTTACTGGTTAGGCCCGTGCGTCTGGGTACTTAGGAGGAAGAACTGTACGGCAGTGCCGCTGGCGTTGCAGGTGTTAAGAACAACTTGGCTTTAAATGCATGATTGCTTATAGTTTGGGTCTCTTGTAAATGACCAAAGACAGAAGGAGAAGGTGTTTTGGATCTGGCATGCTTAGTGGAGATGCCTCTTCCAGGTGTCCCCGAGTCGTTTCCCCCTCCATAGCTAAGTGCCCGCTGAGTTAGGAGCCGTTCCACGGTACCAGCCCGGAGCGCAAACCTCCGAAAGACAGTTCACCAAGGTGACTTTGGGCCAGGACAGTGGTGTTCCTCATCCTCATAGAAAGCTTTTCCCTGGTTTTGTCACTCTAAGGGACCTTTGGTGTGGAACCAAACTTCAGAGTTTAGCCAGGTTTTTAATAAAAATTACAAATTTTGCTTAAGCTATGAGACATTCACGTCTTCAAAGAAACTATTTCCTTACGTGACCAAAATTCAAAGTAGAGAAAAAGCTGTACAAACTGATGAGTAGTTCAACGACCAACCCTTAATGAAGAGTGAAAATCACAAATTCTCAGATAGCAGAATCTCTAGAGAACAAAAACAAAGCTACCTTTTTCTTAGAGAAGAGTCTCAAAGCATCACAACTTACAGCAGCCTCCAGCTTGGCCGATTCTCCTGCCTCAGCCTCCCAGAGTAGGTGCACCACAGGCGCCTGCCACGACACCCGGCTGTTTTTGTTGTTGTTGCAGTTTGGCCGGGCCAGGTTCGAACCTGACACCCTGGGTATATGGGGCCAGTCCCCTACTCACTAAGCCACAGGCGCTCCCCAAAACAAAAGTACCTTAAAACCAGAGCTTCAGTTCCAGCTCCATCAAATGTGGAATCTGATCACTTGAATATCCAGTCTGAACCTCACACCAAAAACTAAGAAGGTTTGAACCTAATGAGCAGTCTCAAAAGAGGGCCCTCTCAGCTCCAGGGAGGTTGAGTGAATGAAAAGCCTTTTCTACCTTGATTGTGGATGATACCTGGAAGCTTACTTTGAGTACCTTTGTGGTTTCCAAAATGTCAAAGAATGTAGCTTAAGAGAGTTTAAGGACTGTCCTCTCCCAAGAAAGCTTCCAGGTATATAAAACCTTTTCATACCGTCTTGGCATGTAACTTCATCAGTCTTGACATTTGAACCAACTTGGGGGAGTGCATCCTGTGTGGGATAGGACAAAACGGCATTCTCCTTCACAGTGTGTCCTTGCTTTATTTCTCTTGATAACACTTAATATGACCTGACATATTATGTCTTTATTGTTTGTCATCCTCTACAGGCAGTCTCCAGGTTATGAACAAGATAGGTTCTGCAGGTTTAAGTTGAATTTGTAGCTAAGGTGGAACAGGTACATTCACCTATTACCTGTAATAGCCTCCATTCATAAGTGCAAGCTGTACATACGTTGGATGTTTGTAACTTGGAACTGTCTGGACTTGATAGATCCCGATCTAGGAAATGTCCAGCATGATCATCTGATGCCTACCCTGACCAGGTACTGTTAAAGGCTCTAGTGCTACAGTTCTGGACTTTACATTCCAGAGGGCAAGATAGGTATTCAATACATATTTGTTAATGAAAGATTATTTTTGTCTGGAAGTAAGATATTATAGAGACATAGTATATCATGAGATTTTTTATATATTTTTTATTATTGTTTGAGATTCACTGACAGTACAAAGAATTAGGTCACACTGATTGCATTTGTTAAAGTCCCTCTTATACTGGTGTCCTACTCCCAAGAGGTGTGCCATACACCGTGACCCTCCATCTCCCATCCTCCTCCCCTCTCCCCAATACCTCATTCTCCTACTCTACCCCTTGTATTAGCTTGTCTACTGTGTTCATATTAGAATTGAGTACACTAGATTCTTGCTTCTCCATTCTTATGATGCTTCACTGAGAAAAATATGTTCTACCTCCATCCAGGTTAATACAATAGATGTAGAATCTCCATACTTTTTTAGTAGCGGAATAGTATTCCATGGTAAACATACACCACAGCTTGTTAATCCATTCCTCGGTTGGTAAGCAATCATGAAAAAAAATTTTTTTTTTTTTTTTGGAGATAGTCTCACTTTGTCGTCCTCAGTAGAGTGCTAATAACATCACAGCTCACAGCAACCTCCAACTCTTGGGCTTAAGTGATTGTCTTGCCTCAGCCTCCCAAGTAGTTGGGACTACAGGAGCCCACCACAGCGCCTGGCTATTTTTTGTTGCAGTTGTCATTGTTGTTTAGCAGGCTCGGGCCAGGTTCGAACTTGTCACCCTCAGTGTACGTGGCTGGTGCCGTAACCACTGTGCTACGAGTACCGAGCCAATCATGAAAATTTTTATCCATTTCTTTTGTTTCAAAATAGTGCTTATTTCAGAATAATATTTAGGAATTTATACTCACAAGACCATCCAAAGTAGAACAACAACAAATACTAAAGATTAAATGCTTACTACTAAAGCGGTCTTGAATCTTGCACTATAGCAAGATTGGCTATTAATCTTATTAGTCATTAATAAGACTAGAGTGTTGATCTCTGGCTGATAATTATAGAAGAACACTGAGGAAAATTTCAACCATTACAGTAATTTTACATTTCACAAAGGACAGTGGACATGTTTAGCAAAAACTTCACTTATAAGTTAAAGTATGCTCACTTCAATGTTGTAATTTGATAGTGCTGCTTTTCCCATTTCTTCTTGCAAATAACCAACAAGGTACAAACTGCTTCCAATCCAAACAAGGGAGGAGTCATGGCCAACCACCAGTTGGTAATGTCTGTGAAAGGCAAACTGCCAACCTCTGAGCATGGGTGAACTTCACAAAGGCTGAAGTGCACTCATTGGCCCTTTGTTCCATGAAAAAAGTATACTTTCTGGAATGGATATTTAAAATCCAATACAAAGATTCACAACAACTATCCACATTTCTTTTTTTCTTAAAAAGAACGAGATGGAGTTTCGTTTAGTTGCCCAGGCTGGAGTATGGTGAGATGATCACAGCTCAAACAATTCTAAACACTTGATTTTTCTAATACTCAAAAATATCCGATGCAAAGTTGCAAGATTCATTTGAAAAAATTTAATGTCATACAAATATAAGTTATTAGATAGTAGAAATAATTGCATGATTCCTGATCATGTTTATATTTTATATAAACATAACACTGATTTTCCTGATATTATAGAATAAAAAAACAATGACATTGGTATGTATGTAAAAATTAAAGAACATTTCAATTAGGTTTCTTTGTTCCCAATATTCTCTTTCAGACAGATCTACAAAACAATGTAGAATACAATGTTAATATAGTCCCTTCATTTTGAAAGCCAAAAGTGAGGTTTAAGTAGTGAGATCATTTCTATTAGATTTTATATTTGAATTGATTATTGAGTTAATCACCCATAATTATTTTTTTCTAAATGAGTATCAGCTGATTTAATCTCGTCCAATTGTATGGGTCTCTTTTGGTTGATCAATACGATACAGAAATTCTGCAGGTAAGAAGTACCCCAGATACTCCACTGTGTCTGGGGTAATGTCATGATGGTAGTGCCCACCTTCTCCGTGATGACTGAAGAAATGGGTGTGCTCCAGTCGCAAATCAAAACCCTAACAACAAACACGCAATCTGTCAGTACTAATATTATTTTGATTATAATTTGTTTTAGGGGGAGGAACAACTTTTTATTTATGTTAACAATAGTTTTTACTTATATTTATTTTTTTTTGAGACAGTCTTGCTCTATTGCCCAGTCTAGAATACGGTGGAATCATTGTAGCTCACAGCAACTTCAAACTCCCAGACGCAAGTAGTCCTCCTGCCTCAGCCTTCCAAGTGCCTGAGACTACATTCATGCCACACTATGCTCAGCTAATTTTTTCTGTTCTTAGTACAGACAGGGTCTGGCTTTGCTCAGACTGGTCTCGAACTCCTGAGCTCAAGCAGCCCTCCTACCTTAGACTCCTAGAGTGCTAGGATTACAGGCATGAACCACCATGCCCAGTCAATAGTTTTATTTTCAAAATAGCTAGAACAGGCGGCCAGTAACAGTGGCTCATTCCTATAGCACTCTGGGAGATCAAGGCAGGTGAATTGCTTGAACCTAGGCGTTCCCGACCAGCCTGAACAAGAGACTCTGTCTCTATTAAAAACAACAAAATTAGCTGGATGTGGTGGCACATGCCTGTTGTCCTAGCAACTCAGGAGGCTCAGGCAAGAGTATCTTTTGAGCCCAGGAATTTGAGGTTGCTGTGAGCTATGATGCCATGGCACTCTACCCAGGAAGACAAAGTGAGACTCTGACTCAAAAAATAAAAAATGAAATAGCTAGCAAATACACATTTTCCAAACTTAAAGGGCACAAAAGGAAATACTCAATGACATGTGTTGTTCCTCCTGTCTTCACCAGTCAGTTCCTCTCCTAGCAAGCAACCAGCGTAAGCAGTATTCTTGCATATGCTTCCAGAAATATTTACTTTTATTATTCCTTTACTTAAATTGAAGCACTTTGTACATACTTTTCTGTATAGAGTTTTTTTTTTTTTTTTTTTGGAGGAGTTGTGTTTGTTTTTTAAATAAAGACAGAGTCTTGCTCTGTTGCAAAGGATGGAGTGCAGTGTTCTGACTATACTTCATTGTACACTGTGGCCTTGAGTAATCCTTCTGCACCAACACCTACAGGCACACACCACCACACCCCACTAATTTTGTACAAAGTGTCTGTTGAGACAGGGTCTCCCTATATTGCTCAGGCTGGTCTTTAATTCCTAGCGATCCTCCTGCCTCAGCCTTCTAAAGTACTGGGGTTGGGTGGTGCCTGTAGCTCAAAGGAGTAGGGCACCAGCCCCATATGCTGGAGGTGGCGGGTTCAAACCCAGCTCCGGCCAAAGACGACAAAAATAAATAAAGTCCTGGGGTTACAGGCATGAGCCACTGTGCCTGGCCAGAGGTTGTTTTTGGTTTTAACTTAACAACCTATTTGGAGATGTTTGTATATCAGATCATAAAACACCTGCATGGCGCTTTACATTGTATGTATGTAACTCTGCCCAACTGACATGTTATTTCCGATTCTTTGGCTACTATAATAACTCTGTCATGAATAACTTTTTAACTAATCATTTTAATGTAATTATGTATATATATTTAAGGATGAAGTCCTAGATATGTAATCACTGGATCCAAAGATAATGATCAGTATTTTCTTTGAATTGGTCTATAATTCTAGTATCCTGCATACAATATTAGAATATCATGAACACCAAATAAGATTAAAGAAGAACAGAATTTAATTGTGGTTTTACTTATTTATTTTGAGACGGGGTTGCTTGCCCAGGATGGTGTCAAATTCCAAAGGTCAAGTGATCCTTTTGCCTCAGCCTCTCACATTGTTAAGGCAACAAGGGTGTACCACCATGCCCTGCTCACATCTACTATCAATACCAAATGATTTGGAGAATTATTTAAAGTGTCTGTGCCTTCACTCTCCCAATGGTAAGAATCTGCTCTGCCTAACTCAGAGGGTGGTAAGCCGGCTGCTCCTTTACCTTTCAAGGTAATTCTAGAGATTATCCTAGTGCTTAAATAACCACAACACAGAAAGTGCTTAGTTTTAAAAGAATTTCCTAAAAATCAAGCATTACCATGTACTATATGGTGCAATATAAAATATAGACACAGACTTACTGGGTCTCTGGAGACAAACACTGGCAGACAAACTAAAGGAGCCTTCATCTCATAAAAATGAAGCCATTTATTCACATCTTCATCTGAGTTCAAGGGGCAGGAAGAAAATCCTGCTGGCTGCAACACAAGATCGTTAAACAGGTAAACATACTAAATATTATTGAGAAATAAAATTTAGAACATATATAATTTCATTAAGTTAAAAGTTTTAAGCCTTCGTATGTATTCTACTGACTATTTTTGGACTTTGGACAATAAATTTTGAAAAAAAAACATGGTTTACACTTTTTTTTTTTTTTGAGACAAGTTTCACTGTGTCACCCTTGGTAGAGTGGTATGGCATCACAGCTCACAGCCAACCTCCAACTCCTTGGGCTTAAGCCATTCTCTTGCCTCAGCCTCCCAAGTAGCTGGGACTACAGGCGCCTGCCACAACGCCCGGCTATTTTTTTGTTGCAGTTGATTAGCTGGCCCAGGCTGGGTTCGAACCTGCAACCCTTGGTGTATGTGGCTGGGGCCGTAACCATTGTGCTATGGGTGCCGAGCTGGTTTACATTTCTTGACTTCAAAACTTAATACAAACTTATATCATCAAAAGAGTGCAATACTAGCATAAAGAAAGACATCAGGGTGGTGCCTATGGCTCATCGAGTAGGGCCTCGGCCCCATATACCGAAGGTGGCGGGTTCAAACCCAGCCTCGGCCAATCTGCAAAACAAAAATAGCCAGGCATTGTGGTGGGCGCCTGTAGTCCCAGCTACTCGGGAGGCTGAGGCAAGAGAATCGCCTAAGCTCAGGAGTTGGAGGTTTCTGTGAGCTGTGTGAAGCCACGGCACTCTACTGAGGGTGATAGAGTGAGACTCTGTCTCTAAAAAAAAAAAAAAAAAAAAACAAGAGCATCAATGCTATTCAATGGTAGGACAGTCTTCAACAAATGGTAGTACATTTGCATGAAAAAGGTGAACTGGGACTCTCCCTCTTATACCATACACAAAAATTAACTCAATGTGGATCCATCAAAGACTTAAGTATTAGTAGAGCTAATACTTCTTTTTTTTTTTTTTTGAGACAGAGCCTCAAGCTCTCACCCTGGATAAAGTGCTGTGGCATCACAGGTCACAGCAACCTCCAATTCCTGGGCTCAAGCGAGTCTCCTG
>CAUYON010015838.1:0-27844 GCA_963573935.1 Arctocebus calabarensis | reverse complement strand
AGTTAAGGGTTGGAAGACAATTTTTCAGGCAAACAGAATTCAGAAGAAAAGAGGAGTTGCGATCTTATTTTCAGATACATGTGCATTTAAAGCAACTAAATTCAAAAAAGACAAAGATGGTCACTTTATATTGGTCAAGGGAAAAATACAACAAGAAGATGTTTCAATTCTAAATATTTATGCACCCAATTTAAATGCTCTGAGATTCTTGAAACAGGCCTCACTCAGTCTGAGCAATATGATATCATATAATACCATAATAACAGGGGACTTTAACACTCCTCTTACAGAGCTGGACAGATCCTCTAAACAGAAATTAAACAAAGATATAAGGGACTTAAATGAGACCCTAGAAAAACTGTGCTTGATAGATGCATATAGAATACTCCATCCCACAGATGAAGAATATACACTCTTCTCATCACCCCATGGAACATTCTCAAAAATCGATCATATCCTAGGACACAAAACAAACCTCAACAGAATCAAAAGTATTGAAATTTTACCTTGTATTTTCTCAGACCATAAGGAACTAAAGGTGGAACTCAATTCCAACAAAAATGTTCAACCCCACACAAAGACATGGAAACTAAACCACCTTCTGTTGAATGACAGTTGGGCGCAGGAAGAAATAAATCAGGAAATCATTAACTTCCTTGTGCATAACAACAATGAAAACACAAGCTAGCCCAAACCTGTGGGATACTGCAAAAGCAGTTGTAAGAGAAAATTTATCGCTTTAGATGCCTGCATTCGAAAAAACAGAAAGAGAGCACATCAATAAACTCACAAGCCATCTTATGGACTTGGAAAAAGAACAATCTAAGCCTAAACCCACCAGAAGAAAAGAAATATCCAAAATTAAATCAGAGATCAATGAAATTGAAAACAAAAGAATCATTCAGAAAATTAATGAAACAAGGAGTTGGGTTTTTGAAAAAATAAATAAAATAGATAAACCTTTGGCCAGATTAATTAGAAATAGAAAAGTAAAATCTCTAGTAACCTCAATCAGAAATGATAAAGGGAAAATTACAGCCAATGCCACAGAGCTACAAAAGATCATATCTGAATACTACCAGAAACTCTACGCCCAGAAATTTGACATTGTGAAGCAAATGGATTAATATTTGGAATCACACCCTTTCTAGGCTGTTTATTGCAGCTCAATTTACAATAGCCTAAATGCCCACCAAACCAGGAATGGATTAACAAGCTGTGGTACATGTACACTATGGAATACTATTCAGCCATTTAAAAACAGGGAGACTTTACAGCCTTTGTATTAACCCGGATGGAAGTCGAACACATTATTCTTAGTAAAACATCAGAAGAATAGAGAAGCATGAATCCCATGTACTCTATTTTGATATGAGGACAATTAATGACAATTAATGACTTGGTGGGGGTGAGGGAGGGGGAGAGCAGAGAGAGAAAGAATGAAGGAAGGATGAGGAAAGGAAGAGCAGAGAGAGGGAAGGAGCAAGAGGGGTGGGGTCTTGTGTGTGTGCCACAACTTTTGGGGGCAAAACACTATTGTACAAGGGACTTTCCCCATCAAATGCAATCAGTGTAACATGGTTTTTGTACCCTCAATGAATCCCCAACAATTAAAAAAAAAAAAAAAGATCTGAATATATGCTGTCTACAAGAAAGATATTTTACCTATAAAGATACTTATAGATTGAAAGGGGATGGAAAAAAGATATTCCATGCATATATAAACAAAAAATGAGCAGGAATAGCTACACTTATATCAGATTAAACATTTTTTTTTTTTTTCAGTTTTGGCCAGGGCTATGCTTGAACCCACCACCCCTGGTATATGGGGCTGGCACCCTACTCTTTGAGCCAGAGGCGCAACCCAGATTAAACAGATTTTTAAGTCAAAGGCAGTAAAAAGACTGGTAGTATGGCTCATTCCTGTAATTCCAGCATTTGGATAGACTGAGGCAGGAGAATCACTTGAGGCCAGGAGTTTGAGACTAGTCTGGGAAATAGAGTGAAATCCTATCTCTATATAAAAATTAAAAAATTAAAAATTAAAAGTGTGTGGTTTAGTTCCATGCTACTACAGTTCTAGATATTCAGGAGGCTAAAGTCAGAGGATCCCTTGAGCACTGGAATTTGACGTTGCAGTTACCTGTGTTGATGCCACTATATTCTAGCCTAGGCAAGAGAACAAGACCCTATTTTAAAAATCAAATAAACAGTAAAAAGAAGACAAAGGGGTCATTATATGCTAAAGAGATCAATTCAGCAAGAGGATATAACCATTCTAGATATACATGCACCCAACACTGAAACACACAGATTCATAAAGCAAATATTAAATGTTTATTAGATCTAAAAAGAGAGATAGACTCCAATATAATAATAGTGGAGAATATCAATACCCTATTCTCAGTGTTAGATAAGTCATGTAGACAGAAAATCAACAGAGAAACATTGGATTTAAGTTGAACTTTAGATTAAATGGATCTAACAGGCATTTATAGAAAACTTTATCCAAAAACTGCAGAACACATTCTTCTCACTTACACATATAACATTCTCCAGGACAGACTATATGTTAGGCCACAAGAAAGTCTCAATAAATTAAAAAAAAAATTGAAATCATATCATGTATCTTCTCAGAGCACAATGGAATGAAACTAAAAATTAGTATCAAGAGGAACTTTGGAAACTATACAAATTCATGGAAATTAAACAGCATGTTCCTGAGCAACAATTGGGTCAATGAAGAAATTTAAGATAGGGATCAAAAAATCTGTTGAAACATATGAAAATTAGAACAAGGTTTTCCATACAAAACCTGTGGAATATAGCAAAATCAGTGCTAAAATGGAAATTTATGACAATAAACATTTATATCGGAAAAGTAGAAATATTTCAAAGACATAATCTAATAATGTACTTTAAGAAACCAGGAAAGCAAAAATAAAACAAATACAAAATTAGCAGAAGAAAAGAAATAACAAAAATAGGAGCAGAGGGGTGGCGCTTGTGGCTCAATCAGTAAGGCGCCGGCCCCATATACCGAGGGTGGTGGGTTCAAATCTGGCCCTGGCCAAACTGCAACAGAAAACTGAAGCCAGGCGTTGTGGTGGGCGCCTGTATTCCTAGCTCCTGGGGAAGTTGAGGCAAGAAAATCGCCTAAGTCCAGGAGTTGGAGTTTGCTGTGAACTGTGTGACGCCACGGCACTCTACCCAGGGCCATAAAGTGAGACCCTGTCTCTATTAAAAAAAAAAAAACAATAGGAGCAGAACTAAACAAAATAGAGACTTAAAAAATATAAAAATAAATGAAACAAAAATGTTCGTTCTTGGAAAAGATAAAGATAATTGACAAAAAAGAGAGACCATCTTAGTAAACAAAATTAGAAATATAAAAGGTGGGCGGTGTCTGTGGCTCAAGGGAGTAGGGCACTGGCCCCCTCCATATGCTGGAGGTGTCAGGTTCAAACTCAACCCTGGCCAAAAAAAACTGAAAAAAAAAAAAAAAGAAATATAAAAGGAGACATTATAACTACAATAGAAATACAAAACATCATCACAGATTACTAGGAACAACTGGAAAATTTGCAAACAAACTGGAAATCCTAAAGGAAATGGAAAATTTATTATTGATCTTGAGTTCATTTTTATGTATGGTAAGAGATAGGGATCCAGTTTCTTTCTGCATATAGAAGTATCATTTGTTGAAGAGGGTGTCTCTTTCTTCTTGATGACTTTGTTGACAATCAGTTGGCTATAATAAGTGGATTTATTTCTGGGTTCTCTATTCTGTTCTGTATCTATGTGCCTATTTTTACACATATTGTTTTGGTTACTACAACCTTGTAATATACTTCAAAACCACATAGTGTGATGCCTCAAGCTTTGTTCTTTTGCTCAGGATTGCTTTGGCTATTCAGGCTCTTTCTAGATTCCATACAAAGTTTAGGATTGTTTTTCTAGTTCTATGATAGGTGGCACTGGTATTTTGATAAGCCTTGAAACTGTAAAACAACTACAAGAAAACATAGGGGAAACACTTTAGGACATTGGTTTAGGCAAAGATTTTAAGGCTAAGATCTCAAAAGCACAGAAAACTAAAACAAAAATAGACAAATGGAACTATAGTAAACCAAAAAGCTTCTGTGCAACAAAGAAAACAATAGAGTGAAAAGAAAACCTGTTGAATGTGAGAAAAAATTTGCAAACTATTCATCTGTTAAGGGAATAATATCCACAATATACAAGGAGCTCAAACAGCTCAACAACAACAAAAACCCAAATAATGCCATTACAAAGTGGGCAAAGCACATGAATAGATAGTCCTGAATAGAAGACAAATAGCTAACGGGCATCTGGAAAAATAGTCAACATCACTAATCATTAGGGAAATATAAATCAAAACTACAATGAGAATCTATCTTGCCCCAGTTAGAATAGCCATTTTTAAGAAGACAAGAAATAATAGATGCGGATATGGATGCAGCAAAAGGAAACCCTTTTGGTGGGAATATACATTAGTGCAGCCACTATAAGAAACAGTATGAAGACTTCTCAAAAAAACAAAAGTAGACATGCACTATGATCCAGCAATCTCGCTGCTGGGCATCTGTCCATAGGAAATTCATCAGTATTTCAAAAGGATACCTGCATTTGCATATTTACTTCAGCATTATTCACGATAGCAATGTAAGTGTCTGTTAATGAATGAATAGAAAAAGAAAATGTGGTATCTATACACATGAAAAATACATTTAGAATTCATACAAAAGAATGAAATCCTGTCACCTGCAGCAACACGGATGGAAGTGGAGGTCATTGTGTTAAGTGAAATAATCCAGGCACAGAAAGACAAACATTGCCTGTTTTCACTCATGTGTGGGAGCTAAAAAACATGATCTCATGGAGGCAGAGGGTACTATGATAGATCCTAGGGACTGGGAAGATGGTGAGGGCGAGAGGCAGAAATGAAGAGAAAATACCTGCATTTCATGTATCTGAGAAAGAACTTCTATTTATGAGATAGAAAGAACTACAAACAAGAAGGCAAACATTCTCATGATACAACAGGCATCAAACTTGAACAGATGCTTCACAAGAGGCCAGTGACATGAAAGGTGCTCAACCTTGTTAGCCATGAAGGAAATGCAAAGTGAAACCACCGTGAGATACAATTTCACATCCATCAGGGTAGCAAAAGTTGGAAAAGACCTACAGACAACAAGTTTTGGGGAGGAAAGGAGTGACTAGAGAGTACAATCTCTGATGGGAACTGTTTGGTAGTTTTTTATAAAATTAGACTTACATGGCTCGGTGCCCATAGCTCCAAGGCTAGGGTGCCAGCCACACACACTGGGGCTGGCAGGTTTGAACCTGCACTGGGCCTGCCAAACAACAATGACAACTACAACAAAAAAACAGCTGGCATTGTGGTGGGCACCTGTAGTCACAGAGTTTTAGGTTGCTGTGAGCTGTGACGCCACAGCACTCTACTGAGGGCGACATAGTAAGAGTCTGTCTCAAAAAAAAAAAAAAATTAGACTTACATACTCACTCTATGACTTAGCAATTCCACTCCTAATATTTACCCAAGAGAAATGAAAACACATATCTACAGAAGCCTCTATACAGCAGCTTTATTAATAGCAGCCCAAAGCTGGAAACCACTCAATATCTACCAACAGTGAGTGGGTAAATGAACTGTAAAGCCACATAATGGACTATACAGAGCAACAAAAAGAATGAACTTCTGGTACCGTCACAGCAAGGAGGGACCTCAAATGGATGGTGTGTCCTGGGAGGAGACAATTAGAGGCCTTACTGCATGACTCCATACAGCAATTAAGTTCAAGAACAGGGAAGAACTGGTGGCTCTGGTGAGAGAAATCAGTGCAGTTGTGGTCAGTAAGCACTGGAAATGACTGGCAGAGAGTATGGGTGAACTTCTAGGGTGATAGGAACATTCTATATCTTTTTTTTCTTTCATTGTCATGAGATAGAGTCTCTCCTATAGCCTGGGTGAGCCTCAGTCTCACAGCAGCCTTGAACTCCTGGGCTTAAGCAATATTTGTGCCTCAGCCTCCCAAATAGCTGAGATAACAGATGCCTATCATGATGCCTGGCTAATTTTTCTACTTTATGTAGAGATGAAAGGTCTCGCTCTTGCTTAGGCTGGTCTGAAACTTCTGGCCTTGAGTGATCCTCTCGTCTTGGCCTCTCTGAGTGCTGGGATTGCAGGTGTAAGCCACCGCACCTGGCTAGGAACATTCTATATCTTGCTGCAGGTGCTGCTAACACAGTTGTATGCATTTGTCAAAAGTCATTGTTTTAGACACTAGCAATCTGCATGTTTCACTACAAGTAAAATTTAACATCAAGGGCTCCTGGTCGGCGGCTTACTAACTTAGGTCAGTTAAAAAACAGAAGCAGTTATGAGTGACAGAACTTGGTCAATAGAACTGTCTCATTGGGGGTGGCAGGGCCAGGCGGTGAAGAGTGGGTGTCTGACGTACAGAGAGGAATTTTACGCCTGGAAGTGCCATCTCCTAAGCATGCCTGTATAGGGGAGGTGCCTAGTAAGACCAGACAGCAGAGGAGGTAGTGGATCTTGGGTCCTCTGTGCTGGTCACCAAGCCAGCTTCCCAGGTGCAGCAATTTGGAAGCTCAGGTTTAAGGCTCTGGAGTGGTCCTGGCTGGACATCTGGGCATTCTTCCTCCGGGCTATGGAGGACCAAGGCGGCTGACTCAATGTCTCAGGGGAAGGAGGGAGCTTGCTGAGGACTCTGGAGGTGGAAGGGAAGGGGGGCAGAATCACCATGGAGAAGGATGCCCAGAGGCCTAGTCTGATGACTTGGGGCAGGTCCAGCAGAGGACTGGAGACTGGGGAGACCTGGGGACACCCAGCAGCTGGCAGGGTGACCAGCACAGAGTTGTGAGGAGTTGAAAGGTGGCAGCTGAGAAGTAGTAGGTGCTGAGAGGAAGGAAAAGAGGAAGAGGAGGAGGGAGACTTGTTTTTGTTTGTGATTTAGGACTGGGGAAACCTGGGTAACTTAAGACCCAGGAAAGGTCCACAGAAAGGCAGCCATCAACCACCGGTATACAATGTGTCTACTTGACGAAAAGCTGCCCCAGGCAGACTCTGACACCTATCCACCCTTGGAGCAGGTGATAACGTTGCTCCCACGGTTTAGTCATGTTAGATTGCTTTGTCACTCACTCTATTTTTACTTACCAAATTCCTGACCAATTAAGGCACAAATTATTTTTAATGCCATCCTTGCATGTTTTCCTATAGCTTTTCAATAAGAGGATTTCTCTCAACTCCCTGGAAAGAGAAGCCTGTGGCACAGCAGGGAGGGGGTGATGGTGGCAGCACAGATCCCTGGAAATCTTTTTCAGACCATCAACAGGGCCAGGTACCCTCTCCCTCTGCCAGGGAGCAGTCTGATGCACGCCCTTACCTGTCATTGGCAACGGGCAGGGCAATCTCAAACTTGGCCAGGAATTGGAAGTACTGCTCTTCCGTCTGCTGCGTGAAGCCCGTCCCCACCAGCAGCATCCTGAGGTCCTCTGCTCGGATCACGCCATTCTTGGCCACTGACCGGGAGCCCTTGATGGTAAAGATCCTCTGCAGGCACTCAGACAACCAGATGGGGTCGAGGAAGTACAGGTTCCTCAGGCCGTGGCTGGTGTCGGGGAAGTGGAGCAGGGTGCCCGTCTCTATGAGGAAGCCGATGGCTGCCCCAGGCACGGGGAGGAGGAAACAGTATTAGATGAAGGAATGAAAGGGGCTCTGAGGTATCCCTATTCCCAAGAGGGGGGAAGCTCAGAAATTTCTCCTAGGAGGAAACCCTATTCCTGAACACTACAGCCTTTTGACTGGGTGGCAGCCCCTTCTGACTCTCGGCAATGTCCCAAGCTGACGACCACAGGGAACAAGTCTGTCCTCATTATTTGCAGATTCTGTCCAAATTTGTCTACTTGCTAAAATTTATGCGCAAGCCCCAAATCAATACTTGAAGTGTGCCTGTGGTCCCTGGCAGACATGCGCAGAGCAGGGAAATCCGAGTGGCCTGATGTGCACGTCCCTCGCTGAGGTTGGACGAGGTGAGGCTCTGCTCTGTTGTTCAGCTCTCATCCCAGAAACAAGGACCTTTTCACGGTGTAGGTAGTACTGCATTTTTAAAATTTTTGTGCTTTTTGTGGGTGGATTTGTTGTTTAAAATGGCCCCAAACATAGTGCTGAAGTGCTGTCTAGCGTTCTAAGCACCAGGCGGTTTTGATGTACTTTACAAAGAAAATATGTGTGAGATACGTGCTGTTCAGGCGTGAGGTATGGTGCTGCTGGCCGTGAATTCAATGTTAACAAATCAACAATGTGCAGCAAATACAGTGTCTTTAAGCAGAAACGCACATAAAGCAGGGCTCTGCACTGATCGGTTAAAGAAAATGCTGCGATCAGAGGCTGGAGGAGCCTTACCCTGTGTTCCCCTGGGAGCAATGGTTTAGCACTGCTGATCAGTGGTGGGGAGATTGCAGAATGTAACTGCAGACAGGAGAAATGATCATTTTTCAACTTTGTCTCCTGCATGCGGCTGTCAGCCCTAGAGGACAAGGAGCAGTCCACTGTGCTCCTCTGTCTGTCCTTGGTGGCTGACACCAGGCTGGCGCAGAGCAGCTGTTTGTGTTCTCTCTCTCTAAGAAAAGAAGGGCTGGAGGGCGGGGTGAAGGCAGGCAGGAACACAGGCTGAGTTTTTGATTCCCTCATTCAAAATCTCCGTGTCTGCTGTGCTAAGGATACAGACAGTACCCGCCGCCGCCCTTCCCAGAGCTCTGGCCCTCATGCCTGTGCCCCCTGGGTGCCCACCGGGGTCCCGCCATCCCCACCCCGCCCTGCCCACCGGATTGCAGGTCCTCATAGTCCTTGATGTCGTCAGGCGTCTGCTCCACCAGCTGCTCCAGCTGCTTGTCTGTCAGGTACTGCACGTCATCGGCCTGGCTGCGCCGCTGCTGCTCTGCCAGCACAGCCTCCTGCAGGCTCAGGTAGCTCCTGGGGATCTGGGGCGGGGGGAGGGAGGGGCCCCTCAGATGCCAAGGCACGCCACCAGCTTGGGCAGCCCCAGCCCAGCCTCCACGGCCAGTCCTGAGGCCCGAGGAGGTGGAACGTTCCCCCACCCCCAATCCCTGCCACCCTCGCTGTCACCGTCAGCCTTACAACACAGTAGTGAGAGGGGATTCCCCAACAACAAGAGGTAGGCCCCTCTGGTTTTAATGGGATGTGTGCAGTACCCACCAGCCTGCCTGCCAGTCGCTGGCAGCCGATGGTGCTGCCCACGTCCTTCATGTTACACGTGACATGGAAAATCAGCTGCCGCAGCCCCTCCTGGCCTTCCAGGCTCTTACAGGAAATCTCGCTGTGTGTGCAAATAGACCCGCGATTATGCTCCGCTTTCTGAAGAAGCACTGCAGTCTCTGTTTCTCTAAGTCTAAAGAACTCATAAGAAGGTGACTGAGGTCTTGCTTTGTGCAAAGCACTGTGCCAGATGCATCACAATATGCTACTTTAGTCTGTCTTCCCAACAAGCCCATTTCACAGAAGAGGAAAATGAGGCACAGAGGTACAATGTGACTCCTGAGGACATAACTGAGAAGGAAGAGACTCACGCAGGTTGGACTCAGGTTCTGATCTGGAGGCAGTGCTCCTATTTTCCCAGGCCCCATGGATTTTCTCG
The DNA here is from genome assembly GCA_963573935.1 of Arctocebus calabarensis. Classification (NCBI taxonomy): domain Eukaryota; kingdom Metazoa; phylum Chordata; class Mammalia; order Primates; family Lorisidae; genus Arctocebus; species Arctocebus calabarensis. The sequence continues at coordinate 18,116 of CAUYON010015838.1, read as the reverse complement.
GGGGGCACACCAGGCATTTCCAAATGCCTCATCCTACATTCTGAGCCAGGCTGATGTGTTCCCAGGTCAAGCTGTGCCATAGATATCATGTGGCACTCCACCCAGAGTGAGGGGATCTGAGAGCCACCAGTACAGCTGCAGCAATGCACAGTGCATTTTATTCCTACCAGGGAACACTTGCCAAGCCTCAGTTTCATCATCTGTAAAGTGGGCACAACAATCCCTATAACCTGCAGGGATGTTGTGAGAGTCCAATGACATGAGGTGAACCCAGGGCAATTGTTCCCCCCTGGCACTGACCCTTCCTAACCCCTATTCTTCCCAGACTTGATGGCTGATGTCAGGACCACTTGGATCTCACATGAGGACTGGGACTTCCTTCCCCCGGGGTTTGTCCTTGATCACTGATCAACAAATCGGGTGTGTGGTGCCTGAGTTCACTCTTGCAGTCCCATGGAAGCCATGCACTCTTAGCATAGCCTCAAAGGGGGGGAAAGGGGTCAGAGAGGTGGTGCACAGTGGGTGTCTCCAAGCTGGGTCTGCTCAGGGGCTGAGCTGCCACCCTTGGCTGGGAAGGGACCCACCGCCAGCCCCATGAACCCTTTGTGGGTAGATCCAGGCATTCTGGAAGGATGGACAAATCAGCAATCTATGCACACAAGAGCAGCAGGAGGCTACGGACACTCACTGTAAGTGCTTGAACGTGATGTCAGGGAAGCCGGTGGCCCTGGAGCCTGAAGGGGAACGGCAGAGTGCCAGCACATAAGCACGCAGTGTCGCAATCCTCTCCACTCGGAATTTGGCTTCGATTAAGTCCAGGTGTGTTCCCACAACCAGAACCACGGCGTTTGGTGCCTTGGCCTGCAACAGGGAACCCCGAAGTTGAGCGGGGGGATGCGGGGACGGGAAAAAGCCCCCTAGTCTTTTAGGTGTTCTGACCATGGCCTGTCATCCCAGGTAGCCACCATTCCTCCCAGGGCCCTTTGTACCAAGGGTGTCTGAGGCACCCTTGATCTCCTTTGCAGGGGTCACTGAATTTGACTTGAGCGGAGGGATTTCTGGTCCTTTAGAAATGATATTCACCTCTAGGGGCAGGAGTGGGGGAACAATACTTTTATACCTGGAAGTGGAGCAGGGAGCCTTACATTTAAGATAAACAAGGAAATTACAAGAGTACCACCAACCTACAGCGCTTAAAATTGCCCCGCTATGAAAGGCAAGCAGCACCATGATTCTGGGGGCCTCTGTGGAAGCGCCTCAACATGCAAAGCGCTCCTCCCTAACTTCACTCCTATCTTCCCCTCAGTACGGGGGATGCTTCAGAAATCCGCCCACCCCTCAGGATGCTCTGAGAGCCGAGGACCACAGTGCTGGTGGCTGCCATCCTCACCTCGATGTTGAGCAGCCAGAACTGGAGGTTGGCTACCGCCTCCTCTCCTAGTGCCAGGTTCCAGACCACCACGTATAGGGCCTTGTCGGTGAAGAAGCACTGGTTGACCGTGGCCATGCTGGCTGGGCCCCCGATGTCCCAGACGTTGAACTCCACTGAGTCAACCTACTTGAGCAACAAGGCAGCAACAGGGAGGCATTTTAGAGACCAAGGTTTTAGTAAACCTAACGGAAGTAACTGACGACTTTTAATGCTGTACTTTGGGGCCTGAAAAAAATGATAATGGGAAAGTTAAGGTCATCCTGTTGTCTCCCTCAGGAGTTAGTCATCCAGGCAGGGGGAAGGGGTCTTGGGGCCTGGAGGTGGTCTTCTGGGGACTTCTGTCTACTGCTAGCAGAATGAGGGCGTGGGTGCAGGAAGGCGTGGCATGGGACTGACTGTGTGCGGGATGCCAAGCATTCAGGAGCGCCCTGAGGAGGATGCTCTCTTCCATCGTCACTGTTCACACTGAACTTAACCTCCCTCCGTGCATGGGAGGGCAAGACCAAGAAAGTGGGCCTCTGAGTTTGTATAGGTCAGAGGGCAGTGACCACCAAGGATGACTGGAAACTCCTCTGATAATGGGAATCAAACAAAAGACGAGCTGTTGGCTGCTGGGCACGGCTGTGTAAACTGCTGCATGAGGTCAGAGTCTGGCCTGGGCAGCCAAGGCTGCACTTTTCTGTAGCAAGGCGTCATTTCCGCGATGCAGCGTTTTGGCTTCCAAGACAGAGCATGCTGACCTGGTTTTGTATGAAGATGCAAAAAGCCAACTGTTCTCAGCAGGCTAAAGGCCAGCCACACAGGGAGTTGCAGGCTCAGCATTCACAGGATCGGTGGTTATCCTTCCACTAAAGAAGGTGGGAGTTTCCATCATGGTAGGAAGGAAATGGAGGCCAAAGGACAGGAAAAATACAAGTACTAATTCACCCTTGGGCCCCAGCTACAGGAAGAATATGAGAGTAATTGTTAAAATGGCAAGACAGGAGAAAATGCAGAAGATTCTGGTTACTTTAGAGAATGTAGATTTCCTTCTGGGGTGTTCTGGGATGGGTGGACCTGGTATTAATTAGTGTATGTGATTGTTCTGGCCCTAACAGACAGGTCTCTAGAGGATCACCTTCAGAACCCATGTTAGAATACACATTCCGTTTAAACGCCAAACTCCTCAAACTGGATTTGGAAAATGGTTTTGTCTGAAAGAGAGCAGCAAAACCCACCTCTAGCTGGCACTGTGCTGGGGGGCTTTGGAGAAGATTATGCAACACTTGGACTTCAAGGTCCCTCAGTTTTCCACGGTGCAACAGCCTCTTTGCACCGTGGATTCCCAGGGAACCAGCTGGTGGCAGAAACACAAATTGAGCAGATAAGAATGGTGCTATCTGCACGTGATTATCACTCATGCTCAGAGAAAGAGATGACTGCCTTGTGCTCCATTCCAGGGATGGAAATACCACCAATATTCCACAGGCCCTTTTCTCCGTTTCAAGAGCAAGAGAATGTTCATTTCCATTGGTACTGAATGGAAAACAGGATGAAGCTGACCAGGCACAGTGGCTCATACCTGTAATCCCAGCACTCTGGGACGCTGAGGTGGGTATTGACCTAAGCTCACAGGTTTGAGACCAGCCTCAGAGAGAGAGAGACCCTGTCTCTAAAAATAGCCAGGCATTGTGGTGGGCTACTTGGGAGGCTGAGGCAAGAGAATTGCTTGAGCCCAAGAGTTTGAGGTTGCTGTGAGCTGTGATGCCATGTATATGTCGGACTTTATGTCGGAGTCTACCAAGGGTGACAAGGTGAGACTATCTCAAAAGAAAAAGAAAACAGAATGGCTACTAAGTTCAGCAAAGGATTCATTTCAAGTGGGACTTAAAAAATGCAACTTTCTAGTACTTAGGGTGAAAGCAGGGATTAGGGAGGACAAAGCACGAATTCCCAGGGTTCTTTCTCAGCCTCCTTGTTAGGGGGCAGACACTGGTGTGTCTCCCTGCCTATAGCAGTGGCTAGCTTGAAGCCCAGGGAGGGCCCAGCCCTGGACCATTTTAATCTGAATACTTGGGGTCAGAGAGTGGCAAGGCCTTGGCATTACTATCTTTAAAAGCTCCTCCAGGGGATCCTACTGGACAGTCAGGGTTAGGAACCACTGATCCAGATTCTCAAGTTAACTATAACAGGAAAACTACAAGATAACGTTAAGAAATAATCACTAATCTTGGCAGGATCTGGTTTGGAATAGTACACAGTGGCCCCTGCAAATGTCCTGGACTTTAGAAACCAGGCTGAGAAAATTCTGGGCTCTCTAGGGCAAAGGGAGAGGGGTCTAAGGAGTGTCCCTTCCACTACAGGGACTCAGCATGCCAACCATTCTTGACCTTGGCTCTCGAGCCAGCCGGCCTCTGGAGCTCCCACTTGGTGGTTCTGATGGTGACCTCTCCGTGCATCATCTGGGGGGGCCGCCCCGTCTGTAAGATCTCCAGGAGAGTGGACTTGCCCTGGCGTGGAGGACCCACGATGATCATCTTCATCTGCTTGCACTTCTCTGCCTTCCGCAGCTGAGCACGCAGGTAGGACAGCATGGCTCTGGGGCCTGTGCAGAGTCACAAAGGGGAAGGGCAGATGCTGCTGCCAACCCAGCAATGGGGACAGGCCCTCCTCACTCAATCCCACTGTGAAGGAGGGTTTTCTATGTGTTCTAATGGGGGACAGTAAAGGAAGATTACTGGGTCTGGCTATTCACCCTCAGAGTGATGTCTATAAGTCAAGAACTGAAGGACGAAGTCCTGGTTGCATGGGAGGTCATAGACAGCCGTACCATGTGGTTATTCGCACACAGTGACACTAACTATTGCTTTAGGGACAATTGTGTAGCATATAGTTGGACTCCAAGGGTCACCTGCTGTTTCTACTCCCAGAACTTAACAATGAACTTGAGTCATCTTAACAGGAGATGGTGCTAGAGGACATGGCTGTGGAAGCCCTCTACCTTCTTTTCTGATTTCTGCAGGCACGTTGCTGATGGTCTGGTCTTCAATGTCCAGCTGCCAGAGATTGCCCAGCTGCCCCAGCTCAGGAGGGAGCTCTCGGAGGCCAGGGTTGCTGAGGACACACAGACCCGCCATGAGAAAACACACACACAGCACTCAGCTCCTGTCGGCCTCTGCAGCCTGCAGGGGGTACTGACAGCCTACACCCCAAGCCTCATCCACCTTGGGCCCTGATTTATCCTGTCTCATTGGAACATTAACTACAAAGCCTTCCTCCCTGGGAAGTCAGTGGTGGGAATGGCTCTGCCTTTTGCAAATCCCCATGGCTTAGAACTGGGTCCCCTCCCCCAACTTTCCTGTCTCTTCTCCCTAATGAAAACATGAATGATTACGTGGTTCCCCTCATTATATCCTGGAGAAGCAGCAAAAGTATCTGGATACTACCCTTGTCTTCCTCTCCTCTACCTTCTCAACCAAGCCTAGTTCTGAAAATCCCACCACTGCTGCATAGTGCATACATGACCTCTTTGCGCCCAGCCCCTGTGTCCCTAGTGGTTTATGGGAGGGTATTCTGCCCCCTGGCCAGCAGGGCCAGTCAGCCATTCACTGTGTACTCACTTTCCCAAGTAGAGCTCTGATAGGTTCTTTAGCAGACAAACTGAGGGAGGGACCCCATCGAGGTGGTTGTCGTTTAGACAAAGGACTTCCAAAGACTCACTTAGGAAGGCTGGAAATTCCAGCACACATGCTGCAAAGAAATGACAAAACACACTGTCATAAATAACTCTGGGTTGTCACAGCCTGGGGGCCAGGTGGGTGTATGGACAGCTGCAACCTCCTCCTGAAGGATTTTGTCAAACCTGTTAGAATAAAATGCTCATCCCATTGACCTAGTGATCTAATTCTACATACATCCTTGCATGCATGTGCAGTAAAGGATGCTCAGTGGCACATCGTGATAGCAAAGATAAAGGACAATGTCCATGTCCATCCACAGTGGGTTGGTCCAATGAGTAATGGAATGACATGCAACTATTACAAAGTACGGGGCAGGTCTACGTGCATGGGTGCGAAGTGAAGCTCAAGTGCTATTGGTCAGTGAGAACGACAGGGTGTGGAACCAAGTACCTAGAAGGTTTATTAGTGTGCTAGAAGATGTCAGCAGACATGCACACACACACACACACACACGCACACACATTCATGGCAATGAGTGTATTCATGTTATATACACACACGCATGTGCATCATACATGTATATATGTATGTGTATAGGTTAAATGTGTATGTTAGACACAAACACAAGTGTTCCCAGAGACATGAAATTCCGTAGTTGCCTTTGGAGGAGGATATTACTAGAGGACTAAAGATTCATTTGGGGCTCTTTGGTACTACTTGAATTTTTTAAAAAAATATACAACTATTATTTCTTCAATTAAAAAAGGCCAGTTAGCTAAATACAATACTGTGGGCTAAGTTTTTATGCTTCTATAGATGCCATTCTCTGAAAAACCAGCCAAATCTTTAGTATTTAAGTGACTTCATTAATTAGGCTAATTATGAGATTACCATGAAAATCACAGTAAATCTGCTGTTTTCATGGGCACCAGAGCATTTGGATTGTGAAAGAACGTGGCTGAGAGCTTGGAAGGCAGCTGATGGGAATCAGAGGGTTGGATTTCAGCAGGATCTCTGAAGTGCCTTTATCCTTTCTACTAAGGCAGTGAGAGTGGGTGGGACAGCATGCCTAGAGCTCAGAGAATTCAAGATAAAACGACAGCCTCAAAACCCCCTCACCTGGTTGCCTGCCAGACACAGAAAATTGAGAAGCTGGGATTCTTTTGTGGGGCTGAAACCATGCTTGGTTGCCCTTGACCACAACTACCCTCCTTGGCTCTGGCTTCTCTCCACACATGTGGCTGCAGTATCAATGGTAATGGGGTAACCTGGGCTCAGAGAACATTCTGGGAGAGGAGATAATGGAACACCAAAAGCGATGCCTGGAAGACACTTCCAGATAGCTGCAATGTGAATGAAACTGACCATATGGGCCCCTGTAGAAATAAAGGTGCAACACAGCCTTCTAGAGATGGCTTTGTATTAGACCTTGTGCCATAAAAAAATGTTCAAAAAGGTTGGGTTTTTTTTTTTTTAATCATTAATGAAAAGGGATGGTTTCATTAGTCTGAAGAAACATCAAAAATGAGAAAGGCTCACTTTCTTCCCACAGAACACACTCTCTCAACACCTGGCCTCTGCACTTTCCAATTTTTAAATTTCACCTTGGTGTTTATTAAGCCTCTTTAAGGAACAGATAGGTAGAATAAGCAGCTATTACTACAACAGAGGTGACACCTGTACAGACCTTCTGGCCCAGTGTCTAAAACTTATGGAGACCAGACCGGGGAGGCCTCAGCTTGAGGTATTTATGAGCTGTAATTATTTATTCATAAGTTATTTATGACTCTGCTCGTCTGAATTTTACCATAAAAATGGCCATCCAAATTATTTTTGGAAGAGGCTGCTGCACAAATATTACTACTGTGACTACTCGAATATACATAAATCTACTTGGAATTTTACTATTCATTTGCAAACAGGTTGTCTTTTATAGAACAACTCTGAGAAAACAACCATTTTCAGTAAGAGGGTGTGCAGGGAACACTCTTCTTTTCACTCAGGTGTGGGCCCTAACTTTCTAGGTGAAATTTTAAAAATCAAGAGGCTTGGGCGGCTCCTGTGGCTCAGCGAGTAGGGCGCCGGCCCCATATACCGAAGGTGGCGGGTTCAAGCCCGGCCTCGGCCTAACTGCAAAACAAAAAAATAGCCGGGCGCTGTGGTGGGCGCCTGTAGTCCCAGGTTACTCGGGAGGCTGAGGCAAGAGAATCGCTTAAGCCCAAGAGCTGGAGGTTGCTGTGAGCAGTGTGACGCCACGGCACTCTACCCAGGGCTATAAAGTGAGACTCTGTCTCTACAAAAAAAAAAAAAAAAAAAATCAAGAGGCTTCTCTCATCTAGCAAAGCCATAATAGATCCACCTCTCCAGGGGACTTTCCAGGGGCAAGAGCTCCTCACCATGACCTCCCCAGACAAGCTCCTGGGGGCCACCACTCCAGGGCATCAGTATGGTACATGTTATCATTGCTCACATTTAAGTGTGTACCTTTGACCTTCTTCTTCGGTGGTTTCACAAGGGAGTGGCTGGTGCCCCTGAGTGCTGGGCCCACCTCCTCGCACACTTCTTCATGGTTCCAGATAGGATTCTGCATTTCTAAACTGGAGACACAATTCTAACTGACCCAAATGTATGAGGCTCAACCCACCAGCAAGTGGGTGGCATGACGGAGCTCTATACTAGCTTCTCTTCACACACACCATCCTGTTTGGCATCAAGGAAAAAACTGTTTGTTTCTCCTTCCTTCTGAGTGAAATCCCTGCCTGGATTCAATTTCTAAAGTCCTAAGGCCCTTCATTTAAAAAAGGATCAGTTATGAAATTCATAATTGCATCTCCCTATTGGTGTGGTAAAGGACTTTTTCCTTTGTTTCCTGGCCATCCAGACTTCCTTTTCTGTAAGTTGTTCATACCCCTTGCCCATTTTCTGCCTATTGTGTTTTCTATTTTTTTCTGAAAAAAAAAATTAATTTGTAAGCATTCTTTTTTTTTTTTTTTTTTTTTAGACAGAGCCTCAAGCTGTCACCCTGGATAGAGTGCCGTAGCATCACAGCTCACAGCAACCTCCAATTCGTGGGCTCAAGTAAGTCTCTTGCCTCCACCTCCCAAGTAGCTGGGACTGCAGGCACCCGCCACAATGCCCGGCCATTTCTTGGTTGCAGCCGTCATTGTTGTTTGGCGGGCCCAGGGCTGGATTTGAACCTGCCAGCTCAGGTGTATGTGACTGGCGCCTTAGCCCGTTGAGCCACAGGCGCCGAGCCAGCATTCTTTTTATATTAGAGACATAAGCCAATTTGTGTCACAACAATTTTTGTTGAAAATACTTTTTCCCAGGCTGTTTGCACTATGGCTTTGTTTAGGACAGCGGTTCTCAACCTGTGGGTGGTGACCCCTTTGTTCCATTTGTAACAACGTAGCAATTAGGAAGGTTGAGAAGCACTGGTTTAGGATGTCTTTTGCTAATGCAACTTTTCAATTTTGACAAAAGCCAAGGTTTTGGTCTTTAAAAAAAATAATTTCTGGATTTCCCAGCTGACTTTTAAAGGTCTTCCCTACACTCAAATTATATATATGTTCTCTTAAATGTTGTTTGCTTTTTTTTTGTATACTTAAACCTGCTATCTACATGGAAACTTTTTGTAATTGACGTAAGGCAGACATCAACTGTTGTGTTTTTCCCCCTTCTGGTTGGATAGGCAGTTATACCAACACTATGTATTAAAACAAGAAAACATTCCTTTCTACTAAATTGAAATTCTGCCTTTGCCATATATTAGATTCCTATATTTATTTAGAATTATTTTAGGATTCTCTTATCTGTTCCACTGACAACATATTATACCTTTCAATCATACATAAACACATACACTCATACATGACAGATCTATAATAAATGCACAACGGTTCATCAAAACACGTAACAGGGGGAAGATTATTTAGTTTAACTCCTGCAAATGTGTCTTGGCCTCTGCAGCCCTTCTCGTCCCGACTATGTTCACATCATCTATACTTGCCAATGACCTCCTATCAAGCTATTACATTTAAAACGATCTAAATATCGAGTCCTGTTTTATGGGACAGCATCCGGAGGGATATTTGTGTGAGTGTATCTGCCTTTAAACATCTCAGCTTTGAAGTTAAAAAGCAGGACTGGTTGTTTAACACAGGCGTCCGGTCCATGCCTTCCCTGTATCTTGCTGAAGATAAAGAACCAGATCTTGTTTCCCTAGAAATATTCTGGCCTTGTGTAACTAGTACAAAAGCTCTAGGAAAAGTTCAGTTTCTGATGAGTTTGGGGAAAGGCCACAAGCCCCTGGCAACCTCGCCTAACCTCAGCCTGCAGTGCCAGGGTGGCTGTGACTTATGTAGACTTTGCAAAATGCCATGATGATGCAACAAGGGCTCAATAGCATTGGGCTCCTGGCACCAGGCCTGGAATCCCATAGTCTTGGGCCAAAATCTGTCTCTGTCACCAACTAGACACATGACTAAGGACAAATCAGTCAACCCCAATGCTACAGACTGTACCATATCCCCTCAAATTCCTATGTTGAAGCCTGAAATCCCTAGTGCGATAGTATTTGGAGATAGGATCTTTGGGATGTAATTAGGTTTACAAGAGGCTATGAGGGTAAGGAGCTCATGATGGGATTGATGTCCTTAAAAGACAAGGAAGAGAACCAGAGACTTTCTCTTTCTGGCATCTAAGGACACAGAAGGAAGGCAGCTATCTACAAGCCAGGAAAAGGGCCTTGGCTAGGACCTGACCTGCTGGCACCCTGATCTTGGACTTCTAGCCCCAGAACAGTAAGAAAATAAATGTCACTTTCCAACTTGAGCCCAGCAGAATGGCTCCTGGAAAGAAGAATGGCAAGAAGAATGGTTATTCTGCCATCAGTGAGGAGGTGAACCCAGACTCCACCATCAATATTCACAGGTGCATCCATGGAGTGGGCTTCAAGAAGCAGGCTCCTCGGGCACTCAAAGAGATCCAGAAATTTGCTATGAAGGAGATGGGGGCTCCAGATGTGCACATTGATATCAGGTTCAACAAAGCTATCTGGGTCAAAGGCATAAGGAATGTCCCATACAATATCCGTGTACGAATGTCTAGAAAATGTAATGAGGATGAAGAGTCACCAAATAAACTCTATACTGTGGTTACCTATGTACCTTACTGCTTTCAAAAATCCACAGTCAATGTGGATGAGAATTAATTGGCAATTGTCAGACACATCAAATAAAGTTACAAAACTACACACAGACAAAAAGACAATAAATGTCTATTGTTTAAGTTGTCCAGACTGCAGTATTTTGTTATGGCAGCCCATGCAGACTACGGTACTCTACAGTTTTCCCAAGTATCAAATGGGGAAATACAGGCCCCTACCTCATATTATGAGGATTAAAGAGACGGTAACATGTGTACTGTATCCAGGGCAGAGCTTGGCATGCAGGAGCTCGTCCACACATGGTAGCTACCAGTATCATTGGCCTCCAAACAGGACACCTGGGATTTAGGACACTTGTGTGTCACACATGTGACGTGAATAACTGACACACTCCATGTGCAAGTTTTCAGTTGAGTATAGACATCTCTGGCATTTAAACAGGGCATTGAAGTGGAAAATCCAATTTAAGGGCAGATTCCCCTTGGTTGGAGTAGGAAATGAGATTATCCAGGTGTCTTATCTGGGGATGACATTTCCCTAAATCAAATCACACACCTGTCTCAGTCCCTGAACGCTGGCGCCCTCTGGTGGTGAAAAAGGCAATACGCTTTGTTTTAAGTCCATCTTCATTTCTGCGGGAATGAAAAAAAGGGTCAAAATTTGAGGCTAGTAGGATGAAGACATTACTATTTTGGCTGTGACTACATAGCACTAAACCAGGAAGGAGGGAGGAAATTCCACCCGTCAGGCGTTGGGGCACCCTGTAGCTTATATACAGTCAGTAGTATTCAGGAGTCTTTGGGGGAAAATGTTTGGAGAAAGTGACCTAACTCTGGCATTTCCCATTCGTGAGCATTTCAGTGCCCGGCAGGGAGGCGCATGCCGTGGCTGGTCCTTGCTGGCTGCCCCGTGGAAGCCCTCCAGGGATGTAAGTTCTGCTGAGACACTGCAGAAGCAGCTTTCCTTCCACTGGGGAAGGACGGGCTGGGCTGCTGGGGTCAACCCAGCTTCTCTCCTTTTATTGAAAGCCTTTTAATTCAATTCTGTGCCCAATTTAGTTATTGACTGGCCCACACTTTTGAACAGAATTACAGTGTAGGATGAAGTGTGAGGCAAGATTCTCCAGGAACCTTTGAAAATTAGAACTAGAAGGACACTGTCATGAGCTGATTCGTGCCTCTCCCCCAAATTCTGATGTGAGGCCTTAACCCTCAGTATGTCAGAGATGGGGTCTTTAAAGAGGTAACTAAGTTAAAAGGAGGCATTAGGGTGGGCCCTATTCCAGTCCTTTTAAGAAGAGATTAGGGCACAGATACGCACAGAGGGACAACTGTGTGAGGACACAGGAAGCAGACAGCCGTCTACCAGCCCAGGAGAGAGGCCTCAGGAGAAACCAACCCTGCGGGCCCCTCGATCTCAGCCGCCCGGCCCCCAGGACTGTGAGGCAGCAGTGTCTGCTGTGGAAGCCGCCTGCCCATGGCTCAGCGGCCCCAGCAAACTCCCACGCCACACTGCAAGGGCTGCCCAGCTGTACGTACACATGGGCCCCGGAGCTGGCCGGGGATTCCAAGGCCCCTGCTTACTTGCCAAGGTGATTTCTGGAGAGATCCAGGGTTTTGAGCTGCCTGCAGGTCCATTTCTCTTGAGGCGGAAGCGTCATCAGTTGGTTTCCCTGTAACCTCATGAACATGAGGGCCTATGAGAGAGGAAGGGAGAGAGAGATGTCAAAAAACAAAACAGAAGAGATGGAGGAGAAAAGTCAGTGTCCTGACAAAGTGCAGCCAAACTATCTTAACCAAGTTACCTTTAGGAAGATCCCAATTGTGCAGGGGCTCAACACTCTCTTAAAACTCGAGAAATTGTATTGCACAAAGCAGGTGGAACAATTTTTCTATAGAAGCTCTTGCCTCAAAATCAATGAGAGGCAATAATTATTCTAGAATGAAAAGGGTCCAAGTACTTCCCAGTGTTAAGGATTCCTAAGAGTGATGATTACTGGTGGGCCTCTCCTGGGAAAAGAACCAGGGTCTGTTGCCTCCAGTTACTGCTGGGGGACCTGCACTGCACGATGCTGCCACCTCCTGGTGACCTCCTGGGGCTGGTGCACACCTGAGGCCAGGCAGGGTGACAGTGACCCCAGGGTGAACTACCCTAGCCATGGTGTGTCCTATGCTGGCCTGTATGGGGTCTTGAGCTGGGCATCCTGGGGACTGTGCATGTGAACCTGGCAGGGAATGTGGTCAATGAGGGGCTGAGTCTCTACCCTTGGACTTGTAACATATTTTACTTTAATGGGAGTATTAGAGACATACTATAACCCTTCCTGAGGACAGCCCCACAGACACCACCTATCCTCCCCACAGTTCTGATGGCCTCGGGAGGGCCACAGGCTGTTCGCAACCCCACACTAAACTCTCTCTCTACTTTGAGGGCTTTCGTCTCATCCTGTCAGACCCAGGTGGTGGTGCCAGCAGCCATCCCACCCACTGCAATTCTGTGGAGACCCAGCTATGTGCCAGGCCCAGGGCTGGTGTTGGGGACACAGAGGTGCCACCAATCTCCCCACACACCCATCCCCCTATCTGGAGGAGAATGTCATGAGTGGACATACACTCCCACCGAGCCCAGGGCTAAGATTCTGGACAAGGTTCTGTCCTTCCTGATTCACTGCTTCTGGGCCATGGTGGAAACCAGAGAACCAAGTCTGCAGGCCGTTGGTGTGAAAGAGCTAATAAGGCAGGAGCTGCGCTGTGGGGAGCAAGGAGGCAGGTCCTCGTGCAGCGGCCCTCCCTCGGGCTCCTTCTCCCCTGGCAGGGTACGTGATACCCTCCTCTCCTAGAACATGCGTGTTGAAGAGGACTTTACTGCCTTTAAGGGATTCTTGAACACAGGAAGGAGAGCTCCTGGAGGTCTGAGAAACAGCCCAGCAGAACTGGGGGGGCTAAAAGGTCACTCTGCCTATACAGTGTGTCTACCATGGGGACCTGGTGGGGCTGCCCTGATGCCTTTAGCAAGCACTTACCAGGCCCCTGCTCTGCGGCTGGCCCTGAGCGCTAAGCAATGAACATGATCTATCATCCGCCTAAGGGCTGCCAACAACCGGAGTTAGAACACAGCCGTGCTGGGCTGGCCACCCTGGGCTCTTTGGAGAATCCTTCCCTGAGTCCACAGGGCTCCCTTGGCCTCAGTGGGCCTAGCAGGGGTGGGAAGACACAGCACTGGAGATGGTTAAGGACAGAAAAGGCTACTGAGCTGTGTTTACAATTTTTAACATTATATGAAGTCCCAGGGGAAGTAAACCCGTAACTACTACCCTGACATAGCTGTTTCTGTTTCCTACATTCCGCCCATCTTTGCCCATGACCACGAATATATTTGACAGCTGAACTTTTCTTTCACTCCCTCCACCCTGTTATTTGTCTGAGAAGTTCAGAAAAAGTACAGATTTCCCTGCAACATGGAATAATTTTCCCCCAAAAGCCAAAAATTAGAAATAAAGTGCTATTAGACTTACATCCAGCTGAAAAAGCCCCAGGGGGACTTCTTTTAGTGTGTTTTCTGAAAAATCCACATCCTTAAGGTGGTTTTTCCAAAAGATAGCCATTTTCTCTGGCAGAGATTCCAAGGCATTTTTGGATGCTTTACAACATTTCTAGGAGTTTGATGAGAAAGAGAATGAATATTAATCAGCCCTTTAAATGCAGTGATGCTGAGAAGACTGTTTCCAAATTTGAGGTTAAAAATAAGACTGTTACAATAGGTTCTGTAATTGTAAGATTCAGTGTTGGTTGGAGCTTGCCTTCCCTCCTCCAAAGACGGGACAGGAGTGGAGTTTATGAGGGGAGATAAAGTGGCTCATAGGCCTTTTCTTTCATTCAGAACATCTGGGCCATTGTCACTGGAAATAATGGGATAATTCAGGATCATGCTCAGGAGAGAAGCTGGTTTCCCTCACACCTATGGTCAAACTAGAAATATTAATGCTAGCGATGGAGAATTTCCAATTTAAAACCAACAGCAATAAAACACATATTCTTTATGCTGTTCCATATGTTTTAATGAGCAAAACTCCCAAGAAACAAAAACACCATTTAATCAGCAGTGTTGTGAACAGAGATCAGTTATCTCTTACTCTTATAATTGTCCTCAAAGAAGAGCACCCCACCTCCCCCCACCCCCAAGCTTTTGGGCAGAACTCTGCTGTGACAGGATGCACCGGCACTGCTCTGCAGGTTTTCCTGTGTGGCTCCCAAATCCAGAGCTAGGCAGGCTGGCCTTCAGGTGAGGTGCCTGCCTGGGCACTTAGCCTTGTGCATGAACAACAATCCTGCCGCCCAGGGGATGACGAGTGATGATGCACAGAGAGGGCTCTGTGTGAGATTAACTGCAATACTGAGGCACCGTGGCTTTCAGGATTTTGGTATGATACTAACCAAAGGGCAGGCCCAGGGATCTGGAAACACCTTCAGGTTGTTTCTGGAAACATTCAGGGAACTGAGTGACTTGAAAGAATGAAGGAAAAGGGCAGGGAGTTCTGTCAATTTGTTGTCAGATATATCAAGTTCCTGTAGCTTCCTCAAACCAATCCAGTTAGTGGCTAGGAGGGGAAAAAAAGTAAGAGTTGGGATAAAAATACCCCTATAAAGAAGAAACTGACTAAAAGTCAGGTCACCGATGGATAAACATACCACTTTCTTCTTCAAACAATTTTTCTAAACAATTTTTTGAAGCTGTCAGTTTCTGAAGTTTTGAGAGGTGCAAGAATCCGGGCGGGAGGTGGGACAATTTGTTGCTGGAAATATCAATTTCAAGTAGCCTGGGGTTGGGGAAGAAGGAAGTGAAGGCATCAGAGGAATGAGATTAAACACCACTTTTTACATACGTTTCTTTAAACATGGAGGTGTATATTTTTTCTTTTTTCTCCCCGCACCAGGTTAAAGAGTGTGCATTGACAATGCAGCACATATGATTTTTATTCACGTGAAAGACTGTCACCATGTCTTACATAAAGAAAATAAAATCTCTATTTGGTAGGCCTTGGTCCCACTGACTAACAGGGATTCAAAACCTTCCCACGCAAGTCATAGCAAAATAAGCCACATCCCTGAAAGCTCCTGGGAGACCACAGAGCAGGGCTTTTAATCTCTTGAATCCAACTTCGGCCCAGGTAATGGGCCCGGTTCAGGTATCTTCTCCCCTATTCCTGCTTGTGAATCCTATGAGTTACTGCTGACCCCAAGGTCTTTCCAACATTCTTCTCTCTCCCATCACTTAGAGCTTCAGTTTTTGAAATTAGCTCAAAGCCTTTGTGGAATTAGGCCTTGCAGAGATGTACCCTAAAGAAAGCAATTAAGTATGATCCTCCCCCTTCCCATGCAACCTTGGGGGAAGGCTCCAGAAAAAGCAGGCTTCCCACCCTGCCCACCTGCTGCCAGAGTTCTGCAGAGTTGACCCTTTCCCTGAGGCTCTTCCCCCCTTCCCTAGGAGAAGGAGGAAAAGCTGTGCATCAGGACCCACCAGCCCAGGAAGGGTCAGTGTCCCTCCTCTGAGTCTGCACAGGACCAAGATGGGCACCTCAGGCAGTCAGTTCTGCATGGCCATGGGTGAGCCATGTAGATGGGGGCCAGGCAAACCATCTCTCTAGACCTTCTTGTTTTCACCTAAAGAGGGGCTGTGTGTGACCTTGTTCTCGAGAGCTTGCATAAGGGTGGGCAGGTGGAATTTCCTTCTCTCATTTTAGCCAGATCATTTGTTCTCAAAAATACAAAATACAAGCAGGGTGCACATGCAGGAGGACAGGGGTGGTAGACAAGCCCATTCACACCCTGGGACCCACCTGGAGCAGATGATTTCATCTGAAGACTGCACGCTGGGAAGTTCCCCCAGGTGGTTGTCGGAGAGGTTCAGTTTCCGGAGGTTGATGAGTCCCCAGGGGATGACAGAGGGCAGGGATGCCAGGCAGTTGGCAGAAAGGTCAAGCTCCGTGATCTGGCAGGAGATGTCTATGAGCCAGTCTAGATCCACCCAGGGCAACCGGAGATGGGACCATTTTACACGAAGTGCCTGGTGGTGGAAAAAGGGAGAAGCACACATGGACAGTGAGACCAGGGCCAATGTGGAATATAAAAGATGACTTATTCAATGTTTATCTATGTGTCTGCCCTGGCTAGAGTCCCACGAGGTTGAGACCAGGTCTGCCTCATCCCCCAGCACCTGCCACTGGGAGGAACCAAGGGGTGCCCCATTCCCATCTGCACCTGTACCTGGCAGGTCATCTGAGCACTCTTCCAGTGAGTCACCATCCAGCCTGCAGAGGGGGCTAGGGGGCTCAGTGCTACCCCTATTGGGCAGATCACAGGGAGGAAGAGAGAGCCTGGCAGGAGTTGCTGCATACAGAGGAAGCCACTGAAGCCTGGGAAAGCCTTCCCTGGGCTGGGTACCCAAACCTCAGTCTCTGACCTCCCTTCAGGGCTCTCTTCCCTGTGGTTAGAGAGGCTGTTCCCTGCAGCCACTTGTCTTGTCCTAGGGTGCTTGGCAGATAGGCTGCTTCCATACAAATGGACAATGGACACACAATATATAAAAACAGAACTTTGACCTACAACCTGCTCAGAACCAATCCCCTTATCTATTGTAAATAACCCTGGAAGCTTCCTGATCCTAAGTTAGACTTGCAATAGGCTAGATTGTCATTGCCAGTGACAACCCAGGAAGCTAAACAATTTCTGTAACAATAAGTCCAAAATGTCCAAGCCTTGATTAGTAACTGACAGATTCATTTTTGTCCTTGCTTTCAATTTAGGATGGGAAAGAGCCACCTATGCACCCCTAACCAATCACATAGAAGGCCTCATAGCCTCAACCAGGGCACACCTGAGGCCTTCCCTTTGTACGCCTATAAAGTGTTCCCACTCTTCTGCCTGTCCTTGGGTCTCTCCACATGCAAGTCATGATGGCCAGCTCCCTTGCTCCCAAGTCCTCCTGTTGCTGGCTCAGGGTCCCATAGCACAGTGCTTACAGTGCCAGCCACATACACCGAGGCTGGTGGGTTCTAACCCAGCCCGGGCCAGTTAAGCAACAATGACAACTGCAACAAAAAAAAATAACCAGGTGTTGGAGCAGGTGCCTTTAGTCCCAGCTGCTTGGGAGGCTGAGGCAAGAGAATCTCTTAAGCCCACGAGTTTGAGGTTGCTGTGAGCTGTGATGCCACAGCACTCTACCAAGGGCAACTTAGTGAGACTCTATCTCAGAAAACAAAACCAAAAACCTGTTGCTTTTCTCATTTGGTTGGTCTTCCTTTATTTCCACAAGAGGGGAGTCAGAAAGACCAGCAGTTTGCTGGTATTGGGGGAGTAGAAGGGATCTGGTTAAATACATCCAATCTTCTAGTTCTTCTTGGTTCTTTAAAGAATTTTGGGCTCAATTAGGTTTATTGGGGACAGGAAATATGCTCTTTTGCTCATTTTTCCAATACTGGAAATCCATATTGAAAAATTAGAGGCTCTGGCTGTTTCCAAGATGTTCTCTTTCTTTCGTGTTCTTTTATTAAATTGACAAATTATGCATGTTTATCCTGTATAATATAATGTTTGAAATATATATGCATTGTGGAATGGCTAGATTGAGCTAACAGTGAATATATTACCTCACATGGTTATGATTTATATGATCAGAACATTTCAAATTTACTCTCTTAGCATTTTTCAGTACAATATGCTATTTTTTTTAATAATTTTATTGAATCATAATTATGTACATTGGTGCAATCACAGGGCACGATTCATATACATTCAGAAATATTTTGATCATACTGTTACAGATATCCTTCATGGCATTTCCTTGATCACTATATAAAGAC
>CAUYON010015832.1:0-10558 GCA_963573935.1 Arctocebus calabarensis | reverse complement strand
GCATACACACCACACACTCTCACCAGCATATGCACCACACCTGTCACCAGCATACACACCACACCCTGTCACCAGCATACACACCACACCCTGTCACCAGCATGCACACCACACACTCTCACCAGCATGCACACCACACGCTCTCACCAGCATACACACCACACACTCTCACCGGCATGCACACCACACACTCTCACCAACATACACACCACACACTCTCACCGGCATGCACACCACACCCTGTCACCAGCATGCACACCACACCCTGTCACCAGCATACACACCACACCCTGTCACCAGCATACACACCACACGCTCTCACCAGCATACACACCACACCCTGTCACCAGCATGCACACCACACACTCTCACCAGCATACACACCACACCCTGTCACCAGCATGCACACCACACCCTGTCACCAGCATGCACACCACACGCTCTCACCAGCATGCACACCACACCCTGTCACCAGCATGCACACCACACGCTCTCACCAGCATACACACCACACCCTGTCACCAGCATACACACCACACCCTGTCACCAGCATGCACACCACACGCTCTCACCAGCATACACACCACACCCTCTCACCAGCATGTACACACCACACACTCTCACCAGCATGTACACACCACACACTCTCACCATCATACTCATCACACCCTCTCACCAGCATGGACACACCATACCCTCTCACCAGCATACACACCACACACTTTCTTCTTTTATGAAGCTGCCTAACACTGCGTTTTGTGGATGACCCATTCTATAAATGAACAGCTCTCACTGTTGGAAATCTGGGTTGTCGGTTTTACATTTTTTATTGTACATATTTAAGGTGTGCACCCTCACAGGTGTATTTTGACAGACCACACAGTGAAATGGTTATTAAAGTCATGGAAATGAATGTACCCATCATGTCATATGATTATCCATATTTTTTTGTGGTAAGAGCACCTAAAATCTCTCTCCACAATTGTCTGTATATTATCCAATATTATTAGTATTGAATTCAGGCCTCATGCTGCCTGTATTTAATCTCAGTGAGATCTCGGGATGTTCTCATCCTACTCACTATAACTTTGTTCCCTCCCTCAACTTCTCCTCATTTCCTCCCCCCTGCACCCCCAGTGGCCACCATTCTATTCTGTTTTTTGTGTTCGACTTTATTTTCAGATTCCACATGTAAGTGAGGCAGAGCAGGACTAGACGTTCTCAGTCCAGTTCACTTCCTTCGAGTAATCCGGGTCACCAAAGGCAAGATCTCCTTTGTCAAAGCGGAGCCATGTCTGTGTGTGCACAGCCCACGTGCTGCCAGTTCTTCATTCGCTCATCTGCTGGTGAATTTCCTTGCTCCCAAGCCCTGGCTGCTGTGAATATTGCTGCAGTGAAACGGGAGTGCAAACACCTGTCGGAGGTGCTGCCTCTGCTTCCTCTGGGGTATATTCCCAAGAAGGATTGCTGGGTCACATGGAGGTGCTAGATGAATTTTGTGAGGAGACTATATTGTTTTCCATAATGGCTCTATCCATTTCATTCCTACCAACACACTCCAAGACTTCCCTTTTCTTCACATCTTTTGCCAACACTTGTTCTCACCATCTCTTTCACAGTGGCCGTCCTCACAGGTGCAAGGTGGCATTTCATTGTGTTTCATTTTGGATTTCCCTGATATTTAGTGGTGTTGAGCGCCTTTGCATATACCTGTTGGCCACTTTTATGTCTTCTTGGAGAGATGTTTGTGTAGGTCCTTCACCCATTTTTAAACTAGGGTATTATTATTATCATTATTCTTTTGCTGTTAAGTTGTGTGAGACCCTCATCTATCTTGGAAAGTAGCCCCTGATCAGATACATGGTTTGCACATATTTTCACCTATTCATAGGCTACCTTGGCATTTGGTTAATTATGTCCTTTATTAAGGTTCTGAAGCTTTTTCGTTTGAGGTAGTCCCACTCATGTATTTTTGCTTTGTTGCCTGACCTTTTGGTGTGATCGCCAAAAGATCCATGCTAAGTCCAATGTCAAGGAGCCTTTCTGTGTGTGTTCTTCTAGAAGGTTTATGATTTCAAGTTTCAGAGAGGGTGTTATTATCAAAAGATGAAATAACCAAATCTCTTAGGTTTAAATAAAAATTAGCCCAATTTAGTCAACCCATAAAAGGTAGCTGAATCCACAAGTGTGTGTTCAGCCTGGTGAGTCTGTGGGTGCCACAAATCAGAAAAAGCCCAGTGGCTTATTGAGACCTCTTTGCTGGACTCGGTGCTGCCCTAGGACTGAGGCCTCGATTTGGTGGGAGACTGGTCCTGCCACATGGGCCTCCCAGAGCCTGGCACACTGCTCTGCTTGTTTGCTGGTGGGTGTGCTAAAAATCTGGTTTGGGCCTGTGGGCAGCTGGGAGGCCTCTCTATCCGCACACCCAGCCCCTGCCTGTGCCTTGGTATAACTGAGTTCAAGGTGGCTGCCAAGACCTAGCTGACAACCCACCCTCTGGAGAAGGGATTTAGCTGGAGAACTGCTGCAGAGAGGATCAGGTAAGAAATGTCCAGGGAACCAAAGGGTCATCCCTCAACAGGCTGTGGTGGGAAGGATATCTGAGCCAGGGCTTGCTCTTATTTGGCATGCAGTGAAAAGGTTTTGGGAACTCCACCATGGAGTATTTAAAACAACCCACTGGAGAAACTGACCTGTGTTCCCTGGAACCTGGAGAGACTTGTCTTCTCTCCAACAGACGTGTGTGGAGTGGCCTCCCTGCTGGCCCAGGGAAGGGGGCTGCTGGCAGAGTCTGGGAAGGGCAGGGCAATGATGCACACACCTTTCCTGGGCCAAATGTGGATCCAGAGGAAGGGAGCTGGTGATGGGTCTGGACCTGGTACAAGAGGGCCTCCTGGGGGGAGGTTACCCCAACAGAGAACCAACCAGAAGCCAGAGACTGGGGCAGGGGCCAATTGCAGCCAAAGGAGACACTGCCGCAAAGGAGCCTCCAATGGGAAATCCTCCACCCTGAGGGTTTCCAGGGAACCCAGAGGAAAAGCAAGTTTAGGGGTACGGCACAGATAAGGCCTAATGCTAATCTGCTGTGACAAGTCCGCCCTTTTCCTCTAACACAGTGGTTCTCCACCTTCCTAATGCCGCGATGTATTTTCACTATTACAAAGGGGTCTCGACCCACAGGTTGAGGACCGCTGCTCTAATTCCTCCAGCCACCCCACCCAGCTCCCCAGTCCCCACCCTGTCCCTTGAGAGCAAAACAGCACCGAGCGGTGGCACGGGAGGTGAGGAAGGGGGAGGAAAGGACAGTGGCGCATCTCCGGTGAAGAACGCCTTGCCTGAGCAGGGGAGGAGAGAGAAAGGGCAGAGGACACGGCTTCCTTGAGTGTGAGGTTGGAGTTTTAACTGTGGACAGGGCTGGATGCTTAATACCTGAAAGTGGCTCCAAAATTCTATGGGATCGCTGGGCGGAGAAGAACAATTCAGTCCTCTGAGAGCCTGGCAGGAAATGATGAGAAAGGAAAAAGTTGCTTTGTAGTTAGGAGTTTGGTGTTGAGTCCATTTCACTGTACGTATATATTATATAAGACACACACTCACGTCTCTTTGTCACAAGCAAAGGAAGCCCAAAAGGCAGGTTGGTGCCGCGTGGGTTCTTTGGAGAAAGGTCATGACCACATCTCAAGCATTTGTCATTAAAGAGTCAACATATAACAACTACACAGAAGAGGACGGCGTTTGGGAAGCAAGACCCAAGCTGGAAACCCAAGGTGGCTGGGGCAGGGCCGAGGGCCTATTTTGTAACAGGTGATCAATTCTTTCACTCTTTAAAAGTGGACCTTGTGTGGGCTCTCACAATTCCCTGGAATCATCGGATGTAAGGGATGATATCGTCAAGAACATGGAATAAGCATTTCCATCACCTACGTGAGATTTCTTACACTCATCAAATATTATCAGGTTTCTTTCTCTTACAAGATCCATGGAGTGCAGACCCCAAGTGGTCTACACTCTGTGTCTACTCTCTGTGTTCTAACAGAGCCTGTTTTCTCATGGAATCTCTATTTTGAGAAAGGAGAAAGATGCGTGGAAGGCACCAGAATTACCATCTGCGGCCCCAGCAGATTACCTCTCACTCTACTTGGGATTGCCTTAGATACTTGTTAGCACCCAGCTCCTAAAATACTTTACACATTTCAGGATGCACAATCACAGCAAAAAGATCCGGCTATGAACAGTGTCTCCATCTCAGTAATAATACCAGTGAATGTAAGTAAGTGCAAACTAAGAGATGTCAGATACAGAGCCTTAAATAGGAAGAAAGCTCATTTCTCCTTAGGAGCAGGGTCAGAGTCGGGTAGGTTGGACGGCAGGTTGTTCTAACCCAGGAGCTCAGCTGGGGTCCCAGGCTGGGGTTCTGCACCCTCCTCAAGGTGTGGCTTCCATTTGGGGTCCAGGAATGCTGCTCAGAACACCACTGCCACCATCCCTGGTGGGGGAAGGCGACCCAGATACAGCACCCTCCTTTCAGATTCCACTGACTGAAACGTGGTCACAAGGCCACATCCAGCTGAATAAGACGAGGGAATTGGTTCCATGGCCAGGCATGCACTGCTCCGCAGGGACACAGGAGTTCTGTTATTAAATGAAAAATAATGGAGTGTATGCAGGAATGTGGGGGGAGTCTCCTCTGTGCCCCGGTAGTTACTGGAAAGAAATTGAATCTGTAATTCCACTTAACATACATTTATTGAGTGCTTCCTGAGTGCTAGCATTTTATTTTTCCCCGGAGAGAACCTTCCAAGATACAGGACTTCATTTGTGTGATATCTTTAAAAGGAAAATCCTAATCTATTTTTGAATTAGCTAAATTCACAGATAGGACTTTCCCTTACATATCCATTTCCTTGTGGGAAATTAGGACAGAGACAATCCCCTTTCTCTCCTCACTTGGCGTCATTTGAATTTAAATGTTTGAACACCCACAGGTGATAGGGCATCGGGTGAGTTCGTGGCAAAAACTGGCATGATTTTCACCAGATGCTAGAAATCAGACTGTGTTGGTCTGGCAGGAAAAAAATGCCAAGACTTACAAAATGCCAGGACTGACAACGTGCCGGGACTGCAAGAACTGTCCCGAGGCCCTTTGCCGCTTGTCATTGTCTCCTCATTTTCACGCTGCACACTTGGTCCCATCTGACATAAATGCTTCAAAGCTGCCCTTGGGAAGCGGGGGGGGCTCTGAGCTGGGAGGCAGAAGCCCTGGGATGGGGAGAACAGCTCTGTGGCAAGAGCTGGTGACCCTGAAAAACAACAGCCATGGCGACCTGGGTGCTCATTGACTCACCCAGCAGATGTGGGATTGTCACTCGCCCTGCGGGCTCTGTGCTCAGGTGGCAGAGGCGTCCTCCAGCGCTCAGCAGGGTGCCCTGTGGGTCCCAGCCTCTGCGGGCCTCACCACACTCACCAAACACATTTCCACCTCCCAGAGTTCACGGCTTGGACTACTAATGACCTCCCAGCCCCACTCTCCCGTCTTTCCGTTGCAACAGAATCCCTGATTTCCAGCTGGGCACTCGGCAGCTCCTGGGCAGCTAAGGGCACCGTGCAACTGTGCTCGCAATCAGATGTGAGTGAAACGGCGTGCATCACCCTGGGGCTAAGCGCTGAGAAACCGGGGTGCGCCCCATGCCTTCCCCCTTCCTGCTGCCTGGGCTGCAGGGAGGGTGGCGAGTTCTCCTGGACCATGTGGTGACGCCCGAGGACGGCGGGGAACTAAGATGGAAGCAGCAGCCTGGTGCCGCGTATCGGAATTCTCTCTCTGTCTGTGATACTCCGTCCCCAGAAGTCGTGGCTTCCCACACCACGCGCTCACCGTTCCTTTGGGAGCTCTCTGCGGGCTCCCAGGCTCCGGGTCTCACCAGGCCGGGCCCACTGCACCCGGCGCTCGGTGCACAGTCCGGCGCTGTGGTCCCCCCGGCTGTGGCCCCGCGTGGGTAGCGCTCGCCGTGTGGCCCGCTCTCGCTCACTGCGTGGCACCTGGCTTCCCCCGGAGGGGGCGAGAGACGGAGCGAGCAGAAGAGGACAAGGGCCCGAAAAGCGGAAGCCGTTCTTCTTGCAACCCAGTGTCAGCGGCCATTCGTTAGGAGGGAGCCGGCCAGGCCGTGAACGCCGCGAGGGCCCCGTCCAGCGGCCGGTCTGCGAGGAGAGTGACCAGCTTCCCCAACAGGGTCTGCACCGCAGCGGCCAGCTCCAGTCTCACAGCGGAACATTTCCCCAGTGAGGAAGGGCCTGGGGGAGATTCCCGGGGGGATCTGCCCAGCTAAACCCCTTTCTCTCGGGCCCCTTCCTGCCTCTCCACCCCACCCCCCTTCCTGGGGACTTCTGCGGCGCTTCTGAAATAAAGGAGCCCCTGGCTCCATCTAATTAAAGAAAAGTGAACTGCTGACTTCATGTAGGCCAGATCGACCCCCCGGGAATTTGGAATAGGGATCCTGGGACTCGGTGAGTGTCTTCTGAAACCTGGACATGGTGACATTAGGACTGGACCTGCAGGTGCGTGGGAAGGCGAGCACGCCATTTGCAGAGAGAGAAGGCACCGCGGCCGCGAACCGACTCTCTGACTGAGCTCGGCCCTCAGTGCTCTGAGCGGCGGCACCTGCCTTGAGGGTCCCCTCAGGCAGCTCGTGGCATCCTGCCATGTGCTCCTACCTCACCCCCCCAAAAGTCACGGCGTCTTGCTGGAGGACACTGGGGCAGGGTCAACGCGCGCCCGGGGAAGGACTGTGCGCGGGCAGGTGCGTGTGGTCGGCCCTGGGAGGAGATGCTTTAGTGCCACTAGGTGACAAGGTTCAAAGAAGCCAGCCTGTCTCGTCTTAACCCCTGTGCTCACCTGCTCGTGTGGTAATGAGGTGTCAGAGCCCCCAAGTCTGCGCGTGGACCCTCGCCCTGCCCTCGTTCAGCCCTGCTCTGAGACGGTGCCCTGTCTAAGCCCCTCCACACGCTCCTCCCCGCTGTTTACTTCAGAGCCCGGGCCAGGGTGCCGGGGACGGGTTGCATTTCTTTAGTGGAATTCTGCACTCCCCTTCCCAGTCACACTCCGCATTCCTCGGATGCCTCCTCTCAGCTGCGGGGGCAATTTACAGCGAAGCAATTGGCTGCACAGGCCGTGGCAGGCTTGTACCCGGCCTTGTCCCCACAGCCGACCCTCTGGTGTGAGGGAGGCAGAGGGATGTGGTAAACAGGAAGACAGCCAGCCTGGGCTTGGCCTGGGGAGCAGGAAGCATCGGCCACACGCTCAGCCCTGAGCCCAGATCCCGACCTCCTGGGGGTGCAGAGCCTCCCGGCAGGGTGGTGGATTGTTCCCAGAAGCCTGGGATTGTCGGGAAGAATTTGTCCTAAGACGCTTCCTCAAAATGTCAGGGCTTCTGAGGCTGGTGTGATGGAGGGGCGGACAGGTGTCGGAGAGGAGGAACGGGGAGTTGGCGGAGCGGGTGCTTCTGGCCTCCGCCCCACGCTGCCCACCGTTCCTGTTCCTGTGACATGTCGGCCCCCCAGGCTAGAAGATAAGCCCCTTGAGAGCAGAGACTCTTGTTTTGTTCTCTGATGCCTTTTGTGAACCTAACAGTGCCTTATACACAACAAGTGTTCAACAAATATTGGTTGCACAAATGGGTGGACTTCCCTGGGGACACTTTTAACAATTTCCTTGCCATATTGCTTTTACTGTTGTTCAAAGTGGGGGTGCCCTCTGCCAACCCCACCTGTCAATCCTATTCATTTCAAGGGCCGGTCCCAGTGCCACCTCTGCAGTCCCGCTTTGTGGGCAAGGGTCAGGCTTCCAGAGGTCCGTGTAGCTGAGCAAGCCTTATCCCCTTCCCTCGGAGTTTCCATGTCTGAGAGACGCTTGCTCAACACCTGTCCCCTGATGCTCCTGCTCCCCGTCCTCTGAGCCCCCATGGAACACTGAGTCTCTCCTGAGACTTCACATTCTCTCTTGCCTTCTAGCTATTCTTACGCATATAGTGTTTTCCTTGACAGAAGATACAACGCTTTTGCACACACACATTCTTAAATACTGTCCTTGAGTATTTACAGGAACAGCACTGAGCAGAGAGACAGCAGAGCACAGGCGTGAAGCTTGCTGGGAAGGAGTGGGGGGACAGTGCTACTCTGGGGATGGGTGAGACATGGTCTCGGAGGCTTGGAGGATGGGATATTGTAATGCAAAAACACACTCAAAAAAAGAAAGACGTACATTGACCAGCTTGGGCAACATAGCAAGGCCCATCGCTACAAAAAATAGAAAAATTAGTTGAGTGTGGTGGCACACACCTGTAGTCACAGCTACTCAGGAGGCTGAGACAGGAGGATCACTTGAGCCCAGGAGACTGAGGTTGCTGTGAGCTGTGATGACAACACTGCACTCTAGCCCAGGAGACAGTGTGAGACATTGTCTTTAAAAGAAAAAGAAATTTACCCAACATACCATTTCACATCATGAGCTGCAACTTCAGAGAAGGTTTCAGAGCCCATGAGGAGGAATCAACCCTCTTCGGGATCAGAAGCCCCCCTTTAAAGGTAGCAACGCTCAGCCCCAGACCCGGTGCAGCAGAGTTGGCTTCTGAGGAGGACGTGCCCTGTTCCGTTACAGGGATCCCCTGGAAAGTCATTCATGATAAACACTGGTATGTTTCTGCAATCTGGCTTTTATCCCTTCAAAGGTTTTTGAGCTGGGGGCAATTAACGGAGCCAGGAAAGCCAAGAAAATGCTCTGTGAGTATAAACAGCTTGACAGGACATTTACACAGCAGCAGCTGGAAAAGCTCCTCCTTCCCAGCGAGGCTCAGGCGGTAGGGGAGATGTGCAGGGCGGGAGACGCCGTCTTTTCTCTTCTTCCAGGCATGCATTTCTCTGCCAGGTGTGAGGGGTCCTGACTGAGTTTCAGAAAACGTGGGTGACTAGCTGGATCTCAGCCCAGCAGCTCATTGAGGAGCCCCCCACCCTCCCCACCCCCTACACCTGTCTCGGCTCAGGACCAACGACAGTCTTGTATAGGCAGTGTTTGAGGTCTGCCTTTACTGAGGTAGATTCCACACTCCCCGGCCCCTGGTCACCACTGCTGTGTCCTCACGTCTGAGTTTGACTGTGGTGGAGTCCAGGTGTGAGTGACGCCACCAGCATCTGAGTCTCCACATCGGTTTACTTCACTTGGCACAGTGGCCTCCAGCTTCGTCCACATTGTCACAGGCAGCAGGGTCTCCTTCTTGTTTGAGTTTGAATGATACCCTGTGATGAATACGCACACACACTGCACATTTTCTCTAACTTTTCATCCACTGACAAACTTCCACATCTTGGCTCTCAGACACTTACCCAACATACTGTTTCACATCACGAGCTACAACCTCATAGAAGGTGTCAGAGCCCATGAGGAGGAATCAACCCTGTCCTGGATGAGAAGCCAGTGCTGCGGTGAACGTGAGAGCACAGGGCAATCATGGGGACATGCACATCAAAATCACACTGGATGTCACCTCATGGCAGTTACAGTGACTATTGCCAGAAACTCAAAAGGTAACAGATATCAGCAAAGACGCGGAGCAAAGGGAACCTTCATACACTTATGACAATGTCAATTGGTCAGTCGAACTTTTGAAAACTGATGAGCCGATCTGGTCTAACCACGGTCCCAGACCTGGTCCTCCACATCCTCCTTCCCTGCGTCCGGCCGGACAGGGTCTTCCATTCGGGGAAGGTTTCTATGCACAAGGTCCGTGACTCAGAGGCAGGCTGACCTGAGACCCTGCAGTGGCTCTGCCGTCACAGATTGTCAGGCCCGGTCAAGCAGTTGACCTCCGTGAGGCTTGTGTCCTCTGTGAAATGGGAATAAAGTCAGCATGTCCCTGTGGGGTGATCTTTAGGACTAATAGAGAAATGACCGCAGATTCAGGCTGCCGAAGGCCTCAGTGAAGGGCGGCGCTTCTGATGATTGACAGGTGAAATCTACACTCTGGTGGGAGAGAAGGGAGAGGAGCTGGTTTCTAAGGCCCAGGGAGAAGGACGGCCTTGAGGCCACGTAGTCGGGCAATGGATTGTACTGATTGTAGTGATGGATTCAGGGTCGTGCACTTACGTCAAAACTTATCACATTACAGACTTTAAATGTGTGCAGTTTGTTGTATTTTGGTTTGATTAAAAACAATTAATGTTTAGAACAGTGATTTCCTATGGTGAGAAGAGGAATGGCGTGCGGTAAATGAAACCTCCCATATGACACAGCACTGTTCACGTGAGACTATTCCCTGAAGCTTCCTTAATATCCCTCCTTCCTCCTCCCTTTTATTTATCCTGATTCTTCATCATTTAAGCCCCCAGATCCAGTCCCACTCCTCTCTAAAGCCTCTGCACCCACACTGCCTCACAGCCACGCCCGCCTGTGAGCACCTTCCCCAGCACACTGGAGCTTCTGCCCTGACCCCCCCCGGACCCCGCGTGGGCTCGGGGTCTGTTACATACATGAAGCTTCTGCCCTGAAGAGCGGCCGAGCCCGCGGCTGGAC
>CAUYON010015831.1:0-51507 GCA_963573935.1 Arctocebus calabarensis | reverse complement strand
AACTTGGGCTAAGCCGAAGCTTTCCCAGTAAAGGGCTGTGGCTGGGATCACTCTTTGAGTGGCTATCCACTTACCCAGTGTTTCAAAACCGGTCTCACCCTATGCCCCTGAGGGCTAAGGCTGCAAGGTGTCTCAGTCCCCGCCTTTAGGCTGCTCAGTCAGATTACTCGCTCCCACCCAATGCCTGTTCTGAGACCCTGAGGGTGGAGCTTGCCAGGGCAGTTCTCCCACAATGGCTCCACACAGCCCACCACCAAACACTGGCAGCTCCGTCTGGCTTGGTGGCCCAGTCTGGGGCCCCAGGCAACACCAAAAACCATGCACTCCTGCCCAAGTTCTTCCAAGGCAGTTCAACCAAGTGCCAAGTCCAAAAGAAACTCAAACGACTCACAGGCAAGGCCCTTCCAGCCTGCAGTCCCACTGCTGCCCCACCCACAGCTGCCAACAGGATCAGACCAAATGAACAGACACAACCTCTTGCCCAATCTCCGCCTCTTTAGCCTTCCTCAGGGTGTCCAGAAGCCTTCCTCACGCTGTCTCCCTGTGTCCCCAAAGGGAAGTTTCTGGGTAGATCCTGCCTGGCAGAGATGCCTGAAGTCCTCTCTCCCCAGTGTCACCGTGCCCAGCCACAAGGATGCTGTTACTTGTCCACCATCTTGCTCTGCCTCTCGCATTAAATCTTTAAATTGCTTTGGGTAGTATGGACATTTTAACAATGTTGATTCTTCCCAGCCATGAGCATGGTATGTTTTTCCATTTGTTAACATCTTCAGCTACTTCTTTTCTCAGATTTATATAATTCTCTTTATAAAGATTTTTCATGTCCTTTGTTAGGTAAATTCCTAGACATTTCTATTTTTTTTATTTCTCTTTTACTTACACTTTTTTTTTAATTAAATCACAGCTGCATACATTAGTGCAATCAAGGGGTAGAATGTACTGGTTTCATGTACAATCTGAAATATTTTCATCAAACTTTTTAACATAGCCTTTATGGCATTTTCTTTTCCAGTGGTAAGGCAGAATTTATTTACAGAAAAGAATATAGAAAACACTAAAGCTCCTGGTAGAGAGAGAGAACTCAAGTGGGGGAGAGAAAAGCTCTCTCTGTTTCTCTCCTGGTCTTTCCCCATCTTCCCCTTTATGCTTGTAGTCTCAGGGTATATATATGTGTATGGGTTCCTTGGCCAGGAAATGAATGAACACAGTCCCTTCCACTGGGGGCAAGGTGAATGAATGTATCAATGAATGAACACAGTCCCTTCACCGGGGCAAAGTGAATGAATGTATCAATGGATGGAAGCAGTCCATTCATGGAAATTCCTAGACATTTCATCTTTTTTGGCACTACTGTAAAAGGAATAGAGTTCTTGACAATATTTTCAGCTTGACCATTGGCATATATAAAAGCTACTGATCTGTAAGTATTGATTTTGTATCCTGAGACACTGCTGTATTCCTTGATTGCTTCTAAGAGTTTTGTAGTTGAGTCCCTGTGGATTTTCAGGTCTAAGATTATATCTATCTGTGAAGAGGGAGAGTTTGGCCTCCTCTGACCCCATTTGAAAACCCTTAATCCTCTTCTCTTGCCTGATGGCAATGGCTAAGACTTCTATTACTATGTTGAATAGTAGTGGAGACAATGGGCATCCTTCTCTAGTTCCAGATCTGAGTGGAAATGTTTTCAGTTTTACTCCACTCAATATGATATTGGCTGTAGGTTTGCTGTACATGGCCACTATCAGTTTTGGAAATGTCCCATATAAGCCTATGTTCTTAAATGTTCAAATCATGAAAGGATGCTGTATATTATCAAAAGCTTTTCCTGCATCAATTGATAGAATCATATTATCTTTGGTTTTTATTTTATTTATGTGATGTGTTATATTAAAGATTTACGCATGTTGAACCAACCTTCTAACCCTGGGATAAAACCAACTTGATAGTGGTGTATAATTTTTTTTGATGTGTCTTTGAATTCTGTTTGGTAGGATCTTACTGAATATTTTTTCATTGATATTCATTAATGATACTGGTCTATACTTTTCTTCTTTGTTGGGTCCTTTCCTGGTTTGAAGATCAAGGTAATATTTTTCATAAAATGTGGTGGGGAATATTCCTTCTCTTTCTATGTTTTGGAAAAGGTTATGTAATATAGATACTACTTCCTCTTTGAAGGTTTGATGGAATTCTGATGTGAAGCCATCTGGTCCCAGACTTTTCTTTTTTCAGAAATTTTGTATAGTTGATGCTATTTCAATGATTGATATAAGGGTATTCAAAATTTCTAATTCTATCTGGCTGAGTCTAGGTGGCATGCTTCCAGGTATTGGTCCATTTCCTCCAGATTTTTATATTTCTGAGAATAGTTTTTTGTAGTAATAATTGAGGATTTTTTTTTTAATTATTTCTGTGGTATCTGCTGTTATTTCTCCTTTGTTTCTGATCAATGATATTAGAGATTTTACTTTTCTGTTTCTGGTTAAGCAAGCCAAAGGTTTATCAGTTGTATTAATCTTTTCAAAAAACCAACTTTTTGTTTCCTTGATCTTCTAAATGATTCTTTTGTTTCTAATTTCATTTAATTCTTCCCTAATTTTGGTTATTTCTTTCCTTTTGCTGTGTTTGGGGTTGGACTGTTCTTCCTTTTCCAGTTGTTTGAGATGACCTATTAAGTTGCTGACTTCCTCTCTTTCTGTTTTCTTGATGAAGGTTTCCAATGCTATAAATTTCCCTCTTAGGATTGCCTTTGCAGTAGCCCACAGGTTTTGGTATTTGTGTCTTCATTATCATTTTGTTCCCAAAATTTGGTGATTTCCTTCTTAATCTCATCTTTGAGCCAGCTATCATTCAGCATAAGGTTATTTAGTTTCCACGACTTTGAGTATGAAGATTCCTGTTGCTGTTGAGTTCAACTTTTATTCCTTGATGGTCCAAGAAGATACAAGGAATAATTTCTATTCTTTTAAATTTGCTGAGGTTAGACTTGTGTCCTAAGATATGGTCATTTGGAGGATAATGTGTGGGCTGATGAGAATGTGTATTCAGTTTTATTAGAATGAAACGTTCTGTAGATGTCTGTTAAGTCCATTTGTTCTAGGGTCCAGTTTAAGTCCATTATTTCTTTCTTTAGTTTCTTCTTTTAGGATCTATCCAGAACTGACAGAAGGGTGTTAAAATCTCCAACTATTATATGCTGGAAGATATCAAATTGTTCATATTTGTTAGGGTTTGTTTTATAAATTAAGGAGCATTCTGGTAGGTCACATAAATGTTAATGGTCAAAAATCTCTGCATATTGAGTGTTTCCCTTGACAAATATGTAGTGCCTATTCTTATCTTTGTTGGTTTAAATCCTATTGTTGTATCTGCAAATAGAATTGCAACCTCTGCTTTTCTCTGATTTCTATTTGCCTGTATTATAGATGTCCATCCCTTCACTCTGAGTCTTTTCTTTAAAGTAAGATGAGACTCTTGTATGTAACAAATATATGGCTTGCGGTTTTGTATCCAGTCATCCAACCTATGTGTCTTTAGAGGACTATTTAAGCTATTCACATTAGTTGAGAGAATTGACAGGCATGATAGTGTTTTAGGTGTCATGTTTTTCAAAAGTGCAGTGGATATTTTAATCTGTCCACCATTGTGGGAATTCAGTTTTGTTCAATAATTTCTGGGTGAGTTTACTTTGGTGGTAGATCATTGTGTTGGTCATCATGGAAAATGGGTCTGAGAATATCCTGGAGAGCTGGTTTAGTTATGGTAAATTTCCTCAACATGTGTATGTCAGTGAACTATTTGATTTCTTCAACACAAATGAAACTCAGTTTAGCTGGAAACAGGATCCTGGGTTGAAAGTTGTTTTGTTTTAGGAGATTGAAGATCAATGACCATCCTTTTCTGGCTTGAAAGGTTTGGATTGAGAGATCTGCAGTCATTCTAATATTTCTCCCTTTGTAGGTAATGCTTTTCTTACATCTGGCTGCTTGTAGAATTTTCTTCTTCATATTAACTTTGGCAAAGTTAATTACAATGTGTCCAGGAAATGTTTTATTTGAATTGAGTCTTGCTGGAGTTCTAAAACTGTCTACTATCTGAATTCTGTATCTGTTACCATACTTGGAAGATTCTCCTCCAAAATATCTTGGAGTAGAGCATCTGTGCTTTTAGGGTCATCCTCTTCTTCAGGAATTCCTATCACGTTGAATGTTTGATTTTTTTTTTAGAATGATCACACAGTTCTCTTTGGGACTACTCTGCTCTTGATTTCCATTTTTCTGCCTCTTTGAATGCTTGAGAGCATTCAAAAGCCTTGTCTTCAGTTTCTGAGATCTTTTCTTCTATATGGTCAACTCTGATACTGAGAGACTCTACTGTACTTTGGAGCTCCTTGAATAATTTTTTCATTTCCTTGAGTTTTGCTATATTTTTTCTCATTATTTCCATATCCTTGGTGACTTTATCTTTGAATTCATTAATGTGTTGAGACAACTTTTGAACTTTTATTTGAATTTCTATTTCCATCTTTTCTTCCATTCTAGTCATCTTATTTGCCATCAATATTCTGAATTCTACTTCTGACAATTCAGCAATTTGTCTCTGGATGGCATCTTCAGTTGTATCTCCTTTGTCATTCCTGGGGGGATTGGTCTACTCTGATTTAGTCATGTTGCCAGAGTTCTTTGGTTGGCTCTGCCCCATGATTATTTTCCACCATTTAGTTATTAAAGCTGGTAGGATGAGATTGAATTGGGGGCCCTAGGTAGTACAGTTAACCAGGACTTCACCAACATGTTAGGCCTTATACTTGTGGCTTTTCCCCTACAAACTTACAAAGGCCCCTTCAAAGTTACAGTTGGAGACTATGAGGACTTGTGTGGTGAGATAGCACAAGCTGGCTCTGTTTTGAAATCAGCCAATCTCTAACCTTTCCTAAGAAGTCTGGTTATCTCAGCTGGGAGGAGGTCCAAGCAGCTACAGTGCCCTGCCCCCACCATTTAGCACTTTCTCACTACAGAACTTCCATAGCTCAACCTCAGTGGGTCCCTGGGTAGACAGCCACAGTCTAGAGCTCCAACCAGACTGTCTCAGGCAGTACAGACACTGCTCCACAGAGAGAGATCAATGGGTCTCCGGCAGGAGACAGATCCATGGGAAACCTGGAAACTTGCTCTCACCTGCAAACCTGAGTGGATGGTCCACTCTGGTGAGCCACCATTTGCCCATCTAAGTGTGAGTACCCCTGCCCTCCAGGCACAGCCAGAAACAGGGGTCTGATCCTCCACTCAGTGGGGGTTGGTGCCTCTGCTCACTGGACACAGTTAGAACCAGGCATCAGTGCCTCTGCTGGCTGGGCACTCAGAAACGGGGGTCTACATCACCTCCTGCCATGTACTGTCATGGTGTGTGTCTCTCTCTTCTATGCATCCCTTTCTTCCTGTGCCCCACTGCTTCCCCATGAGTCACGATTTCCCTGCTGCTGACCAGAAGTCCATTCAAGGCCCAGATCATTCAGAGAATGGCCAAACACTCTGGTCTCTGGAGGGGGAAGAACTTCTGACCACCATGTGAGGTGGGGAAGGGTGGACTAGGAGTTCAGAATTGTGGTGAAAATATTTGTTCAATTTTATGCCTGGCAGGGTGATGTCTGGGTTCACAAGTGGGACCTCCCTAGAGAAGGAGACCAGTATTTAGCAGCTCTCTCCTGTGGGATAAAATGTGAGGTCTTTTGTCCCCTGGTCACTTGTAGCAAGCACACAGAGAGCCTCCCACTTGGGGGAGGGTTCTCCTGTCCTCTTGGTGATGGGCTTTGGACCTATATTTTGTTTTCTTGGATGCTATTCCTTAGAGTCACAGCTTGCCTAACTTCTTTCTTAGCTCCCCATCTTTGGCTTATTGTAATCCAATTCTGTCCAGTTTTTCTCCCTCTGGTCAGGAGCCTCTGATGGAAGTTGCTTCTAGTCAGCCGTCTTCCTCCACTTCCCTTGAAGAAAGGATTTTTAGCTGATGAAATGGTATGGGAAACTACAGGGAACTGGAAAAAATATCTAGAAAGAAAAGTTTGTGTAATGGGGTAGAAGGAGAAAGAGAGAGATAAACTACTCAGAGAAA
Organism: Arctocebus calabarensis; assembly: GCA_963573935.1. Lineage (NCBI taxonomy): Eukaryota > Metazoa > Chordata > Mammalia > Primates > Lorisidae > Arctocebus > Arctocebus calabarensis. The sequence continues at coordinate 45,396 of CAUYON010015831.1, read as the reverse complement.
AACACTAAAACAGGTTCTATAATGACATGGAAAGCCAAAACAATTAAAGGTCACCATCACCACCATCATCATCATCACCATCATAACTATCATCACCATCATCATCACCACCATCACCACTCTGAGTTTGGGACTGTTTGACAACAGGCCTGTTTTAGGGTGGCATGCATGATATGGGGTTTTTACCCTTAGGATATGACCCTGTTCAAATCATTATATTGGTTATTTTGGTCCCCAACATTTGCTCACTTCTTTGTCATTCTGACTGAACACTCTATGCCCTCTGAATTATGACATTTTCTGTCTGGGAGAGGACGCTTACAAGAATAAGTCCATGTCTTGCGTTGCTCAAACTGATACATTAGAAAGCAGCCCTAGCTGGAAGAAATCCCATAACTGCTATTTCATAGCTATAATTGTGTCCTTGATAAATGAGGCATTTCCCTCTGCTGGCACCAACTGGGGCCTGAGCACAGCACTGTGGCAGCTGATCATCTGACATGTGGATCTGAGAGCTCAGGCCTCCTTTGAAGCCATTCTGACTGCACATGAGGTGCGAGTGTGTTGGTGATGGGCAGGAGTTCACTCAGAGGCCCCAGGTCCTTGGTAATGTCATTGACTATTAGGCTGTAGCTTAGAATATAAAAACCAAAATGTAAAACTTGATCTGCTGTACAATGTGCTAATTAACTAGCTAGGCCAGCTTTTATAGACTTAATTTTACAAATTTTCTTGATAAACTAACCTAGTTTGATGGCCCAGAGCCTGCCTGCCTCCTGGGAGGAGTGATAGTCACAGCTCCTGTTTTCTTTCAGGTGCCAGAGACTTCATCATTGTCTCTTTTAGATGGTGTCCTTTCCAGATAGAAACCTCTCTATCGTTGTCATTATTAGACACTGCATTCTTAAAAGTCCAGATTTTTCTGTTTACCTGCACAGCTTTTTCTATGGTGATTAATAGTCATATTGCAGAAAAATTAGCCATATTTCAGAGCAGCCATCCCCGAGAGAGACAGAGGAGACAGAAATAAAATCTCAACAAAGTCTGACTGAAGGGAAGAATATGGGCTTGGTGCACAAAGATGAGGTGAGAAATAAGTTACCTGCAAGCTTTCTCAGAATAAAGCTGTGTGGGATGGAACAAAGGACATGAATAATAAACTAATCAATTCTGTTCCCAGCCTTAAATTTACCAAGCAACTTAGCTGGGGAGACAAGTAGAGCATGATAAATAAGATGTCTTAGAAGAACTTTGATGATAAAGAAAATATATCCTTACTGTAGAACATTAATAAAATATGAAAGAACAAATTACCTAGTGATGACTATTGTGGATATTTGGATGCATTTCCTTAGACTTTTTCCACTCAGTTCTCTTTTCTACTTGTAATTATTGCCTGTGTGATTTTATGTTCTTTTTTTTTTAATTCAGCCATTGCCCTATAAAAATTTTCTTAAGTGAATATAAATCTTCTGAAAACAATATCTGTATGACTTTTATGTCCAATTTGTCTATCAAAATTTATACTCATAGAAAAATTTAGAAAATAAGGGAAATAAAAAAGTACTAATGTTATTAGTAGCATAAGTGTGCATATATATTTATACTAATTTTATAATCTATGTATCCCAAGTGTGTGATTATGTTTATTACTTGGCAATATGTTTCTGTTTATTTAGCAATGTATTATAAATATCTTCTGTCTCCTTACACGTTTATGTGCACACACATAATTTTTAAAAATACGTAGTATTTCTATGAGTATTCTATAGTGATTTTCTACTAGACTTTCATATTGGTTCCAAATGTTTATGTTTACATGTAAGATTGCTACAAAAATTCTTTTTTTTTAAATACACACGGACCAGCTATATTTTGTCATTTTTTGGCTTCGCATCTTCTTAAACAAATAAAGCAATAAAAATACAGTTAAAGTTCCTTATGTATTCCTCCACATCTCATTCCCTCCCTTCCTCCTCAAACATTAACCATATCCTGAAATACATATCATGCCCATGAATATTTTTATACTTTTATATGTAGTTATCTACAAACAGATAATTGTCATGACTACTATGGCCCTGGTCTCAGTCGCAGCAGGAAGGAACCAGGCCTGACACGGATTAGAAGTACAAGCTTGCGGGAGGTGGGCTAACCTTAATTGCAGGGTAGCCCCGAGCCCCCTCCGCAATGTCTATTTATTAAGGTTATACACAACAGGTGTGGAGAGTTAAGGTAATTGACATACACAACAGATGTGGAGATTTAAGGTAATTACATACGAGGGCTGCTTGCATAAGGATTGCTATGTGCTCTCCTCATGTGTTCTTCCCTCACGTGTTCTTTCCCCACAACCCTCATGAAGAACTACTAAGCATCAATGTTTCACACATGCTTGCTAGTGAGTGACTGATCTTATCTCATTCCGGAACACTGAGTTACTTGAGGGATTGCCCCCAAGTCACAGAACATCTCTAGGCTTGCTAGGAGACTGCCCTGTTCTCAGCATTTCCTTCTAATGTGATAAGAATCCGTAACTGTCCTTTGCAAGCATGGTGTCCATTCCTCTACAGATAATATTTATTATTTCTAAGCATGTAACATCATACTCTACATATCCTTTTACAATTTGCTTTTTCTACTCAACATTATATTTTTGAGAGTTATCTTTTTTTAATGTTTACCATTATTTTATTATTTTTAAGTTCAATATACAAATATCCATTGCATACCATTAACAATTAAAGAATTAAAATTAACATGACAACACAAAATATGAAATACATAGAAATATTCTTCAGAAATATATAGTATTTCTACATGAAAAACTTCTAGTTATTATTGAAAATATAAAAAAACACATGTCTGTATATATTGCAAAATTGTTATTAATGATTTTTTTATTTAGGCATTCCTTCTGTAATAACTCAAGTTATTGTCTTTCTAGGGATATCAGTATACCATATAGAAAATTAAGTTTGCTCTAGGTGTTCAGAAGGATTGTAGCAAATAGCTGGCCCACTCGGGACACACATATCTGATACTGGGTGTTATTATATACATAAGTACCTTCAGGCTTTCCCATATATTCATAATAAGAATAAACCAATAACAGAATTTTGACAGTTTGTCTAGTTTGGGTTACCTTTTGCATACATTTTTCACAACCTTCATCATGTCTTATGCCTAAGATTAAGGAAAAAAGGTGAAACAGTCCAAAACAAAGGATCAGTAATCAGTAAAAGGTGAAAAAGTCCAAAACAAAGGATCAGTAATCAGTCCCATGCTGCTTCTTCTCATCCTCAAGCTGATGCCATGCGTAGACCAGTCAGCTCCTCGTATGTGACTGGGATGTAGTCTGTTTTATCAGGGTCTGTGGGGATGCTCTGGGTGTTATTGGACGGTCCATTACCTGTCACTGGCTGGTTTCACACGTGAGTGATATATCCAGGCAGGGATGCCATTCGCCTTCATTTCTCTTGGTGTGGACAGGATCACCAAGTAGGGGTTTTTTTGCCATGGTTTCAGCAGGATCAGGCTCCAATCTTTAATCCACACCTGGTTACCTGGACAGTGGGGATAGACTGGGTGTGAGAAACTAACAGAATATCTATCAGTCACTCATTTGGAAATCTTTTTTTGTTTCTTTTCCCAGTGACATTAATTGGTTAGCAAGTTAGTAAATTTTGTTTCTTCCAATTTTCTTAGGGTCCCTGGCAAATTTCTTAAAATGTGGTATAGTATTTTATAGGGTGAATAACCTATTCTTTTTTTTTCTTTTTTTTTTTTTTTTTAGTTTTTTGAACCTGGTTACATTCATTGCATTTGTTAGGTAAAGTCCCTCATATAATTGTGTCTTGCCCCCAAAAGGTGTGTCCCACACTGTGACCCCCTCAGCCTCCTCCTTCCTTCCTCTCTCTGCTTTTCTCTTCCCCTACCCTTCCACTGTGTACTAGGTCATTAATTGTCCTTATATTAGAATTGAGTACATAGGATTCTTTTTTTCTCCATTATTGTGATGCTTTACTAAGAAGCATGTGTTCCACTTCCATCCAGGTCCATACAAAAGATGTAAAGTCTCCATCTTTTTTAGCATCTGAATAGTATTCCATGGTATACATATACCATAGCTTCTTAATCCATTCCTGGGTTGCTGAGCAGTTAGGCTATTTCCACATTTTGGCGATTGTAAATTGAGCTTCAATAAACAGTCTAGTGCAGGCATCCTTATCATAAAAGGATTTTGTTTTTCTTATGGGTTAATGCCCAGCAATGGGATTGCAGGATTAAATGAGAGGTCTAGTTTGAGTTCTTTGAGGGTTCTCCATACTTCCTTCCAGAAAGGTTGTATTAGTATTCAGTCCCACTAGCAGTGTAAAAGGGCTCCCTTCTCTCCACACCCACACCAGCATCTGCAGCTCTGAGACATTTTAGTATGGGCCATTGTCACTAGGGTTTGGTGGTATCTCTGAGTAGTTTTGATTTGCATTTCTCTGATGATTAGGGACAATGAATATTTTTTCATATGATTGATAGCCATGTATGTCTTCTTTAGAGGAGGTTCTATTCATCTCTGTTTCCCAGTGATATATGGGGTTGTTGGGTATTTTTTGTTGATTAATTTGAGTTCTCTCCTTTTCTCCAGTCATTTTAGGAGAGCTCAGCTTAATGATCCTTCTGGTCTGCCATCTTGCTCTGCCCTCTGGAGGGGTGTTTTTTAAGTTTATATTCCCCACTTTATTTTTAAATTCACAATTAGTTATTTTTTTAGAAATAGGATCTTTCTTGTCACCCAGGCCCGAGCACCCTGGCATGATCATAACTCATAGCAACCTCAAAGTGCAGGGCTCAAGGGAATCTTCTGCCTCAACCTCCCAATATCTGGGACTACAGTTGCACACTATCGTGTCTGGCAAATTTTTCTTATTTTTAGTAGAGATGAGGTTTTACTATATGTTGCCCAAGCTGGTTTGAATTCCTCACCTCAAGGCATCCTCCCACATTGGCCTCCAAATAGTTGGGATTAGAGGTATTAGCCACTGTGCCTGGCCCTATTTTATCAACAAAAGAATGCCAATGAGAAAGTTAGTATCCTGTTTAAACTACTAAAACATTAATACACAGGACATACTACAAAAATAATCTGGGGACAGTGTGAGGTAAACAAGGTACCTTTACACATATTATATTCTTATGTCATAATTTAGAGACTTTTGTTGTGCTGAATTTACAAATTGGGGAAGTCAAGGCTTTAGAGCTGATGTGAGCTACCTCACGACCTAAATGGTTGAGCTTTCGCTGAACTCTCTATGTGTCCCAGGGAGGCTGTGGGGACACACATGTGACTGGGAGCTGTGCCTTTCCTGGGGCTCATTTCCCAATGGTCAAGTGCCTGGAACACTTTAGTCCCAGCACCCTAGGAGGCCAAGGTGGGTGAATCACTGAAGCCCTGGGGTTTGAGGTTGCTGTGAGCTATGGCACCACTACACTCTACCCCAGGTGAGGGAGTGATATTCTGTCTCAAAATAAAAGGAAAAAATCCAGGTGTACATCCACAAAGTGAAATGAGAACAAAACTCTGTTAGTGAGGAAAGACAGAGGCACTACGTGCAGGAGGCAAGTGGGAGGCTCTGACAGGGCAGGAGTTTCCTAGATGAAGCTAGGTTCAAAGTGGAGGAATCCACGTGTGGAAAGTCACAGAGGCGTGGAAGAGAACAGGTGTGGTGGGTGAGGGGGGGTCTGCAACGTTGGCAGGGGCTGGACGGTCGGTGCTCAGTCTGGTGCTGAGTCTCACAGCTCTGTGAACACAGGAGTAGATGTAAACTTAGCTCTTGGGGATAGTGCCTAAGTGTAGAATCCGTATTAATTTGACCCATAGGCTCTGTGAGAACTAATTAGGGTTAATAGAAGCCCCTTCACTTTTAATGTTGCATTTAACTTCCAGCTTCAGAGAGAAATCATTATATTTAATCTAAGGCTTTGAACCAAAAGATAAGTTTGGGGTGGTGCCTGTGGCTCAAAGGAGTAGGGCGCCAGTCCCATATACCAGAGGTGGCGGGTTCAAACCCAGCCCCGGCCAAAACTGCAAAAAAAAAAAAAAAGATAAGTTTGTCAGTCTTAAAGAGTTACATGTGCATTTGGAAGATTTTTATGCTTTATTTTATTTCACATCAGGAAATAACTGGAAATATTCAGTTCCTGTTGATTAGAAATCAGAGAAGTAAATTCATATAAAAGACCTAATTACAAAAATGTGAGATTTGAAGCCCTCTCTGCAGTCCTGCCAGGTGAAGAGCCCACAGGTGTTAGTCTTCGCCTTTCTCCGCAGGGCGGACAGCTGTTGGCAGTCACCGGGTGCAGCCAAGCTACCTGTCTCCACCGTCTTTCTTTCCAGATGTTACTCTTACCCCTGGTTTACTGAAATAAGAAATGTCAGAAAAACAAATGAAAAGAGGGAAGTTCAAGCCACTGCCTTTTTTCTCTAACTCCCCTACCTCGCTGCTTCCAGGTAAATCTGTCTGGGTCTGCCCCAGCCTGTGGCCACTGTGGCTCTGTCCTCCCCTTACGCTGGGCATCTTACTGCCCCTCCCCCCACCAGGGTTACTTACACCTTCATTTGGGGGGACTCAGAATTCACGGTGCCATAGAGACGAGCAGAGAACAAATGTGTAAGGGCAAATTCCTGCCTTAATAATAATACACATCCGGCTGGGTTGGGGGAGGAGCATGAAATTGACACTGGGCCGCTCCTTAATAGGGTGGAAATTAACTAATAAATCTGAAAATCCCAATGGGAAAGCACAGACCTTTTTTTTACTCATATCCCGACCCCCAAGTAGGGGGTACACACAGGGTGGAGGTTGGGGGGTGCCCGCCCTCTTTGCCCAGAGTCGCTCCATCTTTCTTCGTGACTAGGCCGTGTCAGCACTGAGCTCTCTGCAGCTTCAAAGCTAGTGCAGAGGCTGAATCGCCAGATTCAGCTGTGAAGGCGGAGGGGCGAGTGCGTCAAGTCAGACATGCGTGGACATCTGTGCTGAGGCTCCGACACCGAGCAGAAAGACCAGCTGTCTGCATCTGCCTGTCCTGGGCCTTCCAGAGGCTCTGGCTCCAACTTCAATCTGTTTTGTTAGGAATAATACTCCCCTCACTTATAGCACTTGCATAAGTGAAAGGTGCTTTTCCGTCTACGACCTTAATTCATAAGTGATGTGTACCAATGTGGTCTAATTCTAGAGGAGGGAGTCAGGCACTGCTCTCAGTGAGAAAGGACTTAGGAGCGACCAGCTGGAGAGGTGAGAGGAGAACCAGGACGCCATGCGTCTCTAAGTGGAGTCAGAATTCACAGCTCACCTGCCGCCTTGCTCCAGACATTGGCTGTGAGTTACGGGCTGTCCTCAGTGTCTCCCAGAACCGTGAAGAGTCACTGACAGCTGGACACTTTGACTCGCTGTTAATAGTTCTCCCCTGGTCAGGATAATTTTGTCACTGTCATAACCGTATTATTCTTACAAACAAAAATTCCCTATTTGTTTATTTGTAGAGTAAGAATGGGATTTTAGAGGCCATAATTCAATAAATAAAATCCTATTGAAAGGAGAGATCTATCTCTAGTCTTTATGTCACGTTTGGAAAGTTTATTATTTCTTTGTAAATAGCCTGTAGTTGATGTGCTTTTTTAAACAGAGCTAATTAAATCAGATAATATGATTATTTGCCTTCGATTATCAGATCAACAAACTTTGCTTTTCCCACTGTTGATAACAAACTATAATTTGGTCAGGCTAAAATCGGGCATGTTGCAGCGGAAGTCCCCTTTAGTGATGATGTTAATGTTTATTAAATACCTGCTGCTGTCTGCACCTGGCCAAGCTAGGCTTGCTTTCCTATGTTTATAATATCTATGCCCAATTAATAATAAAGATACCGAATTTTAGTGAGATTAAATAATTTGCCCAATGTCACACAGCAGGCAAGTGCCTGAGCAGGAGCCAGTTCCAGGGGGCCTGAAGGTGGCGCACACACACACAGATGCACACACACACACACCACACCACACCACACACACCACACACTATGCACACACCACACACACTACACACACACCACACACACAGCACACACACCACACACAGCACATACACCACATACTACACATACCACACACACTACGCACACACTACACACAACACTCCACACACCACACACAAAAACCACACACTACACACACACACACCACATACTACACACACACCACACACCACACATACTACACATATCACACACTACACACATCACACAAACACAGCTACACACACCACACACACCACACACTACACACATTACACACACCACACACATTACGTGCTACACACTCCACATACACAACACACACCACATACTACACATATCACACACACACCTCCACACACCTCACACACTATATATGCTACACCCCCACACACTACACACACACACCACACCACATACCATACACTACACACCATACACTAAACATTTACACACACACACACACACATACACACTCTGGTCCAGATCACTCACCTCCTGGGCTAGGTGTTCAGAGCACTCTCAGGTCCCTGCTCTGCATCTCAGGTGCCTGGTCACCTGTGATGTGTGACCAGAAATGGAAGGACAGACTCTGCCAGGTTCCCCCATAGATTGTGTTTATTTTTTGAGCCTCTGGGCACTTATGCTATACTTTGGTTTCCAGCCATCATTTATAAACTGACAATAATAGATTTTTCACCAACATTTTTGAGTTTTAGTGCAAGCTTCATAGCTTATGGGAAAATGAGCATAATTATGATCATATTATAAAGTGAATTATTTGAAAATGGAAATTAAAATGACCTGTACTACAGAATATGTTCCACATCTTAAATAGCATAGAAAAAATTAATGAGTTGTGTGTTCATAAGTCTTGGAGACAAGTTGGCATTCTCCCAGAAAGTTTTAAAGAAACTTCAGGATAAAATTATGGCAATAATAGCTAAAATGTGTAGTAAGAGTTCCCTCTACCTGAACACTGGAAAGCTGTTAGCACAAGATTTTTCTGCAGCAAAGGCTGGCTGATGATGTAGAAATGTAGATGAAGTCTGGGGTACCTGTGTCTGTGTCACTAAGGGTCTGGGTCTCTGCCTGCTGGGAGCTTCCACCCTCTTCTGGGAAGCCCTAGGATGCCTCCAGCCTCATACCTGCTTTCAGGGCCTTCTAAAACATAAGTCACTGTGCCCAAGGCCAAGTGACCCTGCTTGGCTGATCATGACTGACTGGTTCAGAAACACTTCCTGAGAAAATAGGCCAGCAGGAGAAAGGCCTCAGGAAGACAGAGGGACTGGTGAACAACAGTGGGAGGGCTATGGAGTCACACCTGTCCTCAGTTTCTCACGAAGTGCAAGGCATTACACTTCCTGGCTTAAAAATGTATCACAGAGTGATGGTAATCCAAACAGCATGGTACTAGCATAAACTGATACCTGGACCAGTGAGCCACAGAGCCCAGAAATAAATCCAGATACACAGTCAAACAAGTTTGATCAGGTCACAGAAGGAAACCATGCAGGACAGTTGGAACAGTCTCTTCAGTAAATAGTCCTGGAAAACTGGATTTCTACACCCAGAAGAATGAGATTGGACCCTACTCTTATTTCATGTACAAAAAGCAACTCCTATAGATGGAAAATCTTATATAAGAGCAGAAATCATACAGCTAAGCTACCAGAAGAAAACACAGGAGAGGATCTCCTGGACATCGACCTTTGCAATGATGTTCTGGATATCACACTAAATGTTCAGGCTACCAAAACAAAAATAAAAGGAATTACATTGGACTACAGATCTTCTTCACAACAAACCAAACATTCAGCAAAATGAAACAGCAGTCTATGTATTGGGAAAAAGTATTTGCAAACAATTTATTTGATTGGGGGTTAACAACTAGAATTTACAAAAACTTCATGTAACTCAATAGTAAAAAAAAACAAATAAGCCTTTTAAGAAATGGGTAAGAGAGGCTGGGTGCCTATAGCTCAATGGTTAGAGGTGCACCCTGAGCACTGAGGGGTGTGCACTGCTAAACAAACAGACAAAAAAAAAAGAAAATGGGCAAAAGATCTGAGCAAAAGAAAGTGTTCAACATCATTAATCATCAATTAAATGTAAATATGACAACTACAGGAGAAATGCCACCTCACACAGTGAGGGCTGCTGTGTGACCTGCCCGCCCTGTGATCTGCCCACCGTGTGACCTGTTCACCATGTGATGTGCCTGCCATGTGATCTGCCCACCCTGTGATCTGCCCACCGTGTGACCTGTCCACCATGTGATCTTCCTGCCTTGTGATCTGGCAACCCTGTGATCTGCCCGACGTGTGAGCAGCCCGCCATGTGATCTGCCCACCTATGATCTGCCTGCAGCCCCTCTCTTCACACACATGGAAGACAGCACTGCCAAGATTATTCTACTAAATTTCTCCAGGCTTTCCCTGTTATTCCCAAGTAATCCTTGGGGTTCTTAGAAACAATTTGTGTACATCTGCATATTAATATTCCTAATAGCATTCATTTCATGCTATAGTAGAAAAAATTTAAGTTTCATAATGTGCCATAATTATGTTTCTATCAAGATCCAATTTTGTAGCCATTGCATTGGATCTTTTTTCCCAAATATTTTTAAATGGAAAGAGAAAATTAATATAAGAATCAATTTGAAAGTAAATCTTAGCAGACATAGAAATACAAACAATACAAACAACATTGATTTCTTTTTCTTTTAATTTGGGGAACAAAGTGTCAAAGAATTTCTATTATAAACCCAAATTTTATTTTATTTTTGTTTCATATACATATGAAACAAAAATAAGATATATATATATATATATATATATATTGCAATTAGGAAAGTTTTGTTTTATATGTAAATAAGTTAATAGAACACACATGAATTTATTATCAAAAAAGACCACACCTCAGTTTATAAAAAGATGGAACACACATGAGCGGGAGGCATGGGTTTCTTTTTGCTAATGAAGATGGACCCCTTCTCCTTTTCCCTAGGACTATTTATGTTTCCAGCCATATTGAAACTTTGCCTGTCTCTAGTTTCATTCATTTCTTTCTTTCTTTCTTTTTTTAATTAAATCATAGCTGTGTACATTAGTGCAATCAATGGGTACAAGGTGCTGATTTCATATACAATCTGAAATGTTCCATCTAACTGTTTAACATAGCCTTCATGGCATTTCTTAGTTATTGTATGAAGACATTTGTATTCTGCATTTAGTAAGTTTCTCCTATACCCTTCTAAGATGCACCATAGATGTGGCCCTACCAATTACCCTCCCTCCACCTCAACCTTCCCCCTCCCCTTCCTTCCCATTTTCTTATAATTGGGTTATAGCCTTCATAGGAAACCTTTAAATTAGCTTCATAGTAGAGCTAAGTACATTGGATACTTTTTATTCCATTCTTGAGATACTTTGCTAAGAAGAACCTGTTCCAGCTCCATCCATGTAAACATGAAAGAGGTAAAGTCTCCATCTTTCTTTAAGGCTGCATAGTATTCCATGGTATACATGTACCACAATTTATTATGTTTAATTTTGAAAAATATTTTTGCTGAATCTAGAATTCTAAGCATTGTTTTCTCTTGCATTATGTCTGTTAAGAAATAGATGTTGTTAGCCAGGTGTGGTAGCTCACACCTGTAATCCTGGCACTCTGGGAGGCCAAGGCAGGTGGATTTCCTGAGCTCACATGTTTGAGATCAGCCTGAGCAAGAGTGAGACGTCCATCTTTAAAAATAGCTGGGTGTTGTGGCAGGTGCCTGTAGTCCAGCTACTTGGGAGGCTGAGGTAAGAGGATCTCTTGAGCCCAAGAGTTTGAGGTTGCTGTGAGCCATGGCACTCTATTGTGGGAGACAAAGTGAAACTCTGTCTCAACAACAGCAACAAACACAAAAGAAATAGATGTTGTCATTGTTATCTTTGTTCTTTTCTATGTAATATACCTTTTTATTTCCTCTGGATGTGTTCAAGCTTTCCTCTTTATTTTGGTCTTTGAGTAATTTAATTATGATACACTTTGGCATAATTTTCTTCCTGTTTATTTTGTTAAATTTATTTGAGCTTCTTGAATTTATAGCTTTACGAATTTCTTTAACTTTGAGGAAGTTTCATTCATTACTTTAAACATTTTTTTTTTCTGTGCTCCACTCCCAACACACATCACACTTCGTTGGGAACTCCAGTTACACATGCATAAAGTTGTCTTAAGTTGTCATGTGGCTAATTAATGTTATCTTTATTTTTTAAATTCTTTCTCTTCTCCCTGATTTATTATAGAGTTTCTACTGTTATGTCTTCTAGTTCAGTAATGTTTTTACCTGTGATATCTATTATTTCCATAATTACATTCAATATTTTGAGGACTTTTTATATCTTCTATATCTCTACTCAATTTTATTACAAGCAACTTAGAGATACAACATACACACAATAAAATTTACCTATTTTACTTGCACAAGTCAGTCATTTTTGGTACAAGTCTTAATATAGTTATGTTTTTATCTCTCTTGGTTAGCAGAGTTATAAGGAAATTCTATCCTTAACATCTTAAGAAACTATCATTTTATTTCTTAAAGTGGTTGCAACATTCTTCTTCCCCATCAGCCATGTGTGAGGTTTCCAGAGTCTCTATACACTCACCAGCATTTGTAATTGCCTTTCTTTTTTTACTATAACCCTTCTTGTGAGTGTGAAGTTTTATCTCATTATGATTTTAACTTGCCTTTCCTTAATGAATAATGATGTTGAACATTTTTCATGTGCTTATTTATCTTTCATGTATCTTCTCTGATAAAGTGTCTTTTCAGATCTTTTGTTCATGTCTAATTAGCTATCTATCTTTTTATCATTATTTTGTGCTTTTTATTTTCTATTTTCATGGGTACATATTGTACATATTTATAGGGTACATGTGATATTTTGATATAACAATCATACTATTGTAATGATCAAGTCTAGATAATTAGGATATTTATCACTTTAAGTATTTATAAGTTCTTTGGATGTGAGTCCATTTCAAACCTTTTCTTCTAGCTATTTTGATGTATATGATAAATTATTGTTAACTATAGTCACCTTAATGTCCTACCAAACATTAGATCTTATTCCTTATATTTAACTATATTTTCATGTCCAATAACCAAGTTCTCCCCAATCTTCCCTCCTCACTATCCTTTCCAGCCTTTGGCAACCTCCATTTCACCTACGGTGGGTACCCATGAGATCAATTATTTAGCTCCCACATATAAGAGAGGGCATGCAATATTTGACTTTCTGCATTAGTCTTACATTACTTAACATAATATCCTCCAGTTCTATCCATGCTCCTATGGATGATAGGAGTTTATTCTTTTTATGGCTAAATAATATTCCACCTAAAGATATATATACTGCTTTTCTTTATCTATTCATCTGCTGATGGACATTTAAGTTGATGCTGTGTCTTGTCTATTATCAATAGTATAAATATGGGAGAGCAGCTGTCTTTTTGATATGTTTGTACTAACCACTTTCCTTTGGGGTTTATACCCAGCAGTTGGACTGCTGAATTATATGGCTATTCTATTCTCAGCTTATTGCAGAACTGCAATACTGTTTTCCATAGTATTTGCACGAATTTTCATCCCACCAACAAAGTGTAAACATTCCCTTTTTCCTGCATTCTCACCAGCATGTGTTATTTTCTCTTTTTTTAAAATAATAGCCATTTTTAACTGGAGTGAGATGATATCTCCTGGCTGTTTTAGTTTGCATTTCTTTGATGGTTAGTGATATTGTGCATCATGTCCTATACCCACTGGCCATTCTTGTATATTGATCTTTTGCCCATTTTAAAATAAGATTATTTATTTTTTGGCTATTGAGTCAAGTTCCTTATATATTCTAGTTATTAATTCTTATAGGAGAGTAGTTTGTAAATGTTTTATCTCATTGGTTGATTCTTCCTTTGCTATGAAGATGGTTTTTTGCTTGTCCATTTTTGTCTAGTTGTTTGTGCTGTTGAGCTCTTACTCAAGAAAACTTCGCCCAGAACAATGTCCTAAAACATTTTCCCAAAGTTTTCTTCTTGGAGTTTCACAGTTTTGGATCTTATTTAAGTCTTTAATACCTTTTTATGTGCTTTTTGCATATTTTAGTAAATAGGGTCTACTTTCATTCTTCTGTGTATGGATATCCAGTTTTCTCTGCACAGTTTATTGAAGATACTGTTCTTTCCCCAGTGTTTGTTCTTGGCACCTTTGTTAAACATTAATTAGCTGTACATGTGTGAGTTTATTTCTGGGTTATCTATTCTGGTCCATTAGTCTATGTATTCATGCCAGTACCATGTTGTTTTGGTTACTATACATTTGGAATGTATTTTGCAAGGAAGGTAATGCGATGCCTCCAGCTTTGTTCTTTTTACTCACGATTGCTTTGGGTATTGTGGGTCTTTACTAATCTTTTTATTACTTTGAGTTGTCTAGATCTTTTCTATATTTTAGACATTAATCTCTTATTGGATATATAAATTGAAATAGTTTTCTATGTTTTTGGCTTATCTTTTCATTTGCAAGATGATGTTTTTATACGTGCCCAAATTTTGCATTTTGGTAAAAAAAATTATTAACTTTTTCTTTTTTGCTTCTGCTTTGGGTGTCCTGTATTGGAAATCTCTGCTTAACTAAGGTAGTAAGTATTTACTGTTTATTTTCCTCTAAGAGATTTACCTATTACATTTATATCTATGATCCATTTTGAGTTTGGGATTTATTTTTTATTTTTTATTTTTTTTGAGATAGAGTCTCACTTTGTCACTTTTGGTAGAGTGCTGTGGCATTATAGTTCACAGCAACCTCAAATTCTTAGGCTCAGGCAGTTCTCTTGTCTCAGCCTCCCGAGTATCTGGGACTATAGGAGTCTACCACAAAGACCAGCTATTTTTTTAAGAGATGGGGTCTCACATTTGCTCAGGCTGGTCTCGAACCTGTGAGCTCAGGCAATCCACTGGCGTTGGCCTCCCAGAGTGCTAAGATTACAGGCATGAGCCACCATGCCCAGCATAGCTGGGACTACAGGTGCCCACCTGATAGCTTATAAAAAATAGCCACAAGATCTGGCTATTTTTTAGAGATGGGGTCTCACTCTTACTCAGGCTGTTCTTGAACTGCTGAGCTCAAGGGATCCACCCACTTTGGCCTCCCAGAGTGCTGGGATTACAGGTGTGCACCACTGCACCTGGCCTTTGTTTGGGTTTTTTTTTTTTTTTTTTAGTACTTAATTTTTGGAGCATCTGGCACATAATTGTAACTGTTCTGGTATGCTTGTCTGCAAATTCCAACATCTGTATGAGTTCTAGATCTGTTTCAATTTGTTGTTTTTTCTTTTATTATGAGTTATATTATCTTGCTTTTCTGTAAGCCTGGCACTCTTCAATTGGATGCCAGACATTGTGAATTTTACCTTGTTGAATGCTAGATATTTTTGCATTCTTATAAATATTTATGAGCTTTGTCCCAGTACATAGTTAAATTAGTTGGAAACCGTTTGATCCTTTTAAGTCTTGCTTTTAAGATTTGTTAGGTGGAACTAAAATAGCATTTAGTCTAGGGCTAATTACCCCCCATACTTAGTCAAGACTTTTTTGCGTATTCTATCCAATGCTATGTGAATTATGAGATTTTCCCATCTGGCTGGTGACAACAGACACTATTCCTGGCCCTGTCTCAGCACCAGACACTGTTACTGCTAATTCTGTCAGATGGTTCTTTCCCTGGGAGCAGATAGTTTGCTCACACACATATGATAACAATTACTCGGCTGAATACTTGAGGGGGACCCTCCGATCTACGAAGTTCCTTCTTTGTTTAGATCTGTCCTCTCTGGCAGCTTATTCTGAGAACTCTAAACGATTTAGTCTTCCTGCACTCTCAGATCCTTTATCTCAACTCAACAATTCTGGTCTTTTCCTGGGTCCCGATATTTTGCCTAGAACTCTTTTAAGGCAATCAGCTGGAGCACTTGTAGGTCTCCTGTTATTTGTTTACCATTCGCTCCCAGTTAGGCCATTTTGGTTCAAATAGGCAGTCCCTAAAACAACAATTTTAAAGTGCTGAAAGAAAATAATCCCCGCTCTAGAACTTTATCGAGAAGGTAAAAATTTCTATAGAAGAGTACATGCAATTATTGTTTGTCAATTAAAACTAAAAATAAGAATGCAAAAGAAAGACAATATGAGGTAAACAAAACTAAAAGAGTTGTTCAGAAGCAATCACACCTCCAAAGAAAAGAATAAAGAGAATTCTGTAGGCAGAAAGAACGTGATCTCAGAAGGACCCAAAGAAATTCAGAAAGAAAGCATGAAGAATTAAATGGTTATAAAAAAGTACAGTTGGAAGTCTGTGGCAAACAATGCTATGAACAAAATAATGTGTGAACTTCAAATATACATCCGAAATTAAAATTCACTGAAATTAGCTGAGTGTAGTGGCTCATACCTGTAGCCCCTGTACTTTGGGAGACCAAGGCTAGAGGACTGCAGAGGCCAGGAGACTCTAACAAGCAAAAACCCCATCTCCACAAGAAAAATAATAATAATAATAATTAGCCAGTCATAGTTGCACATGCCTATTGTTCTTGATTTTTAGGAGGTTGGGGCAGGAGGATCTCTTGAATGCGAGAGTTCACGGCCGAGCAAGCTATAATCATACCTCTGCACTCCTGCCTGGGAGTGACACCCTGTCTGAAAAGAAAAAAAAAGTCATTAAAACTATAACATAACATGCAGCACAAGTAAATGTAAAAGTGTTCTAAGTCCTCATCATTGTCTTTAAATTTCTACTTTCTTTTTGACTCTAATAATTTAAAGATTCACCACTAACAGAATAGTTTAAACATAGAAGTCAGAAGGCAGCAGAGAGATGGAAAGTTAATTTATTTTCTTATTTTATAATCAACATGAAATAAATTTCTGTACCATTATCTTGCTCATAAAAAAAATTAAAAGAGTATAAAAAATAGAAGACTATAACTTTAAAAACTATTAGTTTTTATTTGGGTGTGGTGGTGCACACCTGTAATCTCAGCTACTGGGAGGTTGAAGCAAGAGGATCCCATGAACCCAGAAGTTCAAGACCAGACTGGGCAACCCAGAAAGACTTCATCTCAAACTACACATACTGAGTTTTCTCCTGAAGTGAAAGAGTAATAACGAGAGTAATATACATGCTTTTACATTTTTCACTTTTACATTTACTTGTGCTGCATGCTATGTTTTAGTTTTAATGACTTTTTTTTCTTTTCAGACAGTGTATCACTCCCAGGCAGGGTGAAGAGGTATGATTATAGCTCGCTCAGCCGTGAACTCTCGCATTCAAGAGATCTTCCTGCCACAGACTCCTAAAAATCAAGTTTTATCCATTGTAAAACTTACATTTTCATTTTAAGTGACACTGTTATTTTTTCTTTCTTAGTAGTACATAAAATAATGGTGTATTTTACAGATGATGAAATTTTAAATGTAATGGACTATTAATAGATACTTGCTATATATATATGGGTTATTTTTGATATGCAAAAGTAAATCCGAACTCATTAAATAATTACTAAACAATAAAATATGAGAATTTTTTGGAAAATGAAGAAAACTTGCAAGAATAGATGTTTCTCTCATGCTGTAGAATTGTGTGATGGCTATGTGGTGTTTGCTATATTAGGGACCTCTAATATTCAATGCTATACTGTTACTGCAATATAAAATTTCAGAAAGTTCACCAAAGTCTATTCAAACATGAATGACTTATTCGGAAAATGAAGCAATTCTGACATTTCGATGGACATGAGGTACAAGAAATAAAATGAACATATTATAATGATACACCAATGAGTTTTAGAATTCAGCAGAAGCAGCAACATATGACCTTAAATTGGCATAACAACTTCGTTTTTGAAACTTTCTTCAATCTTAGAAAAACTATTGAATATACCTAGCCAATTTCACTTAATTTTCAAAGGACAAAGTAATATTAGCTGATACCTATTTAATACATACATTTTTGTGCTCCTTTTATATGAGGTTACTGTGCAAGTTATTTTAGGTGATGAAAAACAAAGCAAATGACATTTCCCTAGATCTCAAATTAGTATATTTGTGTATGTATATATATTATGTACATACACATGCAAATAGTTATATTAAAAGATAGATAGCAAGGGAATTTTCACAAAAAATATTATATAAAGGAGTTGCAAAGATTAAATAAGATGAAAAAGTCACCAACATGTGATTCAAAAAGAAAACTTACTAAATATAGAAACTAGCAAGCAAAGGTACATGTACATTAAAACAATATGATCGCATTTTTCATCTTAGTCAATATGATTAATACCTAAATATAAGAAGTATATGAAAAACTAGTCTCATTCATAGCTAGAGACATTCTAAATTTGTTTAATAATTTTAGGAAGACAAATAATAATTATCATTATTTATTAATGTTATATTAAATTATTAATAATAATTTATTATCAAAAATTAATATTTATTATTATTTACTTTGTGCCAAGTTTTAACATATTATTCCTAATCCTTGCAACACTCTACATAATAAGGGGTATTAGTTGACGATACAATAAGAAACCGAGTCTATAAAAGATTAAATTATATGCTTAAGACCACATAAATGGGTGACTTAAAAATTCTATCTGGTGTACAGCTCTTAAAGTGTATTCCTTCAACTGCATTATTAATGTCTACAAATTTTGAGACAATAATTTCCCTTATGAGAATTTGCCTTAAAAATAATATAAATATTTTAAAAGCCATAGTCATATAGATATTTTAAGCAGCATAGGATATAATCACAATACTGTAAATATTTTATTGACATTAGAATAGTGTATAGTTAAATAAATCTTGATATACCCACTTAATTGAATATTAACCAGTATTGTTTTAGACTGGTATGATATGGAGAAGTTTTTATGACTTAATTTTCAATAAGAGCTCAGGGTACAAAATGATACGATTAGTGTTTTTTGCAAATATATAACATAGCCTTATAAATACTAGGAAGAAAATATATTTAGTTATTATTTTAGAGGATTGAATTATAGATGATGTTTTTCTCTATTCTCTAAACTCTTTAATGGTATTAATGGTAATGGGAACAGAGAAGCTGGGAAAAAGTTCCTAAAAGTACCATAAACAAAAGTCATAGGTTGTAAGCTCAGACGAGGAATAATAATGGTGGTCACACTCGAAAGGGGCAGTTTCCTTGAGAGGACTTCATCTTGGCCTGAAAAAAATAGATAGAATTTAGATAGATGGAATGTTAATTTTGCCAAATCAAGTCTATGCAATGATTTCAAACATCATATGCCATTTTTTTTTTTAAAAAGAAGGAGCAAGTGTTTAAGTATCAAATAATTCAATTGGGACCTTTGCCCTCTCACTACGATGGAAATTTTGTTGGCCTGGGGGTTTTCAATGAGGTGGTGGAGAAGAAATGATGTCTCAGTTCTTCGTTCTGACGGATTTAAATTTTATTACTCACCTCTTCTGGCTCTCCCTCTAGCTTTTCCTTCTTTTCTTCTTTCTTCTGGGAGAAAAGAGCATGTGGTATTAAGTGGTCCAAAGAGGATACAGGGAGGAAGAAATACTATCAGAACATCCCTGACTTCCAGCAAGGCTTTGGTTCTATTAATCTCTACCAGTCATTCTCAGAGGCATATATTGAAAGTATACTTAACATCTCAGGGTCGAGCACAAGTCAGGAGTGAATTTATGAGCGTGCTACATCTACTAAATATTGTTCTATTCCCCAGAGTAAATAACCTTGCCCACTAGCATTAGATCTGAAGATCAATGCCAAGAGTTAGATGGTGCAAATGGTCACAAAAGTATGCTTTTCCAAATTTATCTGTTTATTTGACTTCAACACATAATTTATTTCTGTTTGACTCTAACAAGTTATTATAACCCTGTGTCTTTTGTGTTATGGGTGGAATAGAAAGCAATTAAAAGGTAAAGTCAAAGGAAGAGTGGAATTTTCATGGGTCTTTCAACTTAGATGTTGATAAAAAATATAAATAGCATTATAATTATTTCTCCCAAATCCCCACTTGAATTGAACCATGATACAGAAATACAGCAAGTAGAGTTGTATGTTTTTGAAGAACTAACCTTAAGTCATTTCTGTCCATCACTAACATAAGAAGTGGAAAAACACAAGAGTTATTCCAACCACGAGCCCAGCCCTCAGAGGGTCTTTAGCATTTGCCGCTCTCTACCCACCCACTGAATAAAATAACCATCACAGAATAGCACTTTTCTCTTGCTTAAATTTGGTTTTAAAGTGAAGCGTAACTTTCTGAATAATTATTTTCAGCTTGTAAATGGTGTCTCTCTATAACCAACCAAGCATATAACAAGAAGATGAAGATGAGACTTATTTTCACTTCATTTCACTTCTTTGTAATTGACAAGCTCTTGCTGGGTGTCAACTTTAAAAGATGACAAATCCTAAATCTTAGAGGACCCAATTCAATAGTTCAGCTTTCTAAATTGTTTGCAAATTAATCTACATTTTCAAATGAGTCAGGCATGAAATATAAGATGATATCTATATTACAAAAATATTAATTTCCTTGTCCTCTTTTTCCCAGTCTAAGACAAAAGGTACATGGGAAATATTCATTTTAAGAGATTGTGAAATGAACATAGACTGTGCATTTTAGTGGCTGGGTTTTTTTTTTCTATTTTTTTAACACTAATTCATTGACATCTATTTAAAAATGCAAGTTATTCAGTTTGTAAATGCTCTGTGTGTTGATGAAGGAAAAATTAAATCAGTGAAATCTTTTCAATACATTAAACATTTTAATGAAGACTCATTTAAGTTCAATAAATGAAACAATAATTTGAGTCCTGCTGGTTTAATTCCAGCCTGAACCCTCTCGTCAGGAAGGCCTTGCCTCAGTTTACCCAAGCTAATTAATAGTTGTACAGTGCTCTGCATATGTCTAGTTCTTAACTTAAAAGAACTAAATGTGCTATAAACTGACATCAGTGATTTATTGAAGGGTAAAATATAAGACATACTTTGTGGGGTTTTCTTTTTGTCTAAAATGAAATTTCAGATAATTTTTAATCCCATTGATTAGCAATATATTTTCTTTCTAACAGTTCCATATTCCTTACTCCAATATCAGTATCAAAAGAAATCTTAATTAATGATTATTAGTGGAAAGAAAAATCATATTTCTTTTAAGGATATAACATTAAATATGACATTATTTCCTGTTTTCTTAATATTTTCACACACTGTATAATGGAAGTCTAGGGAAATTTAGGAAATAAGAGAGGAAGAATTTCCACTTTGTTGTAGATATTAGCTTTTTCTTTATCAACTGTGATAGGTATCCTCATCAAATATTGTTGGACATAAAATTAAGGTAAAATAAATTAACAAAAGCAAAGTACTATTTTTTTATGAGCAGGGTCACTCTCTCGGGACAGGAAACAGTGACCAGTGAGGCTGCCAATTAGATCACAGTTAAATTCTGCAGATACCAGTGGGATTTTCTCCATAAATTCTTTTTCTAGGCTGATAAGATACAGAATTTTTCTGCTCTTTCTTCTAGAGTTTTTATAGTTTTATGACATATATGTACATCTTTTATCCACATGGGCATGTGGCATTCTTCCTGTGTGAAGGACACATAAAATCTCAGACATTACTTTACAGACACCAGCAATGGAAACTAATCGTATGTACCCTCAGGTCAATCTAAATTTTTTAAAAAAGTAAGAAAAATTCTGCAGATATTTGTTTGTTTAGGACATTATAAAAAAAATATATTTGTAGACTAAGAGTGACTTTATAGGCCCCATAGCAAACTTAATTAATTCACAGAAAAACTGAGGCCAGTACAATTATTATAAATCCTAAAGGATAAGAATTATTATAAAAATTAGTATTTTTATAAGTCTTTTATATATGATGCACATTTTATTTTATGTATTAGGGAAGAACATAAAGGTGACTTTTTAACATTGTACTAGATTCCCATCTGAGTTCAGGGCTACAGCCCTCACCACTGTGTCTTTAAAGAGACGTCGCACAAAAGCTCAGCTCCTCGAGTTGCTGATTCAGCTGCTGCCATTGAGAAGGGGACAGAATTCTTATCTGATGTAAGTCAATGAAGGAAATATAATTTAATGCAAAACTCTGGATTGAACAACAGAGGAAGAAACCAGAGACTCTAATTTGGGGTTCCAAAACAATTATGCATGAATCTTTCTTTGATTTCAATGGTTCTAATATTACCGTTTCACTAATTAAAATTGAATCTCTTGACTGAACATTCTTCATTGAACTATGCTGAATGTATTTCTAAAATGTTCTGTCTCGCACTGGGTACACTACACCAATAATTTCTTTATCCTGCTATTTGGACATGGTGTCTTGAATTCAGACAGTGTTAGTTACACATATGGGTTTTGATGATTTGTTTCTTCTGCCTTCATGCTTAGTCCATTCATAAATTCCAGCTGTAAGGGAGATTATTATATTATAATATAGACATTTGCATAGACATCCATCTTCATCCTTAGACTGTGTAATTCTTGGGGACATTAATTTTTCAATTTTCTCCCTAATGTCAAATTAGTGCTATGATTTGGGACAGGTGTTAAGAAAAACACTTTTGTTATTTTACTTTTTTACCAAAGAAAAAAATGAATGAATGAATGAGAATGCAATGTCAGGGTTATAAACTGTTCTTCCAGTTGGCCAGCTATTAAGTTCTGTCTTAAAGTTAAGATCTGATTAAAAATATAAATAAAGGTGTCCAATGTGTTATCACTTTTTCTAACTCCTCCCTGAGACTTTCAGTGGTGAGATGCAGCCTCTTCTTTGAAGTATACAGGCTCAGCAGACATTTTGCAAAGCAGCTAAACCTGATTCTTTGCTCTCTCTGAAAGAATTTCTGGATTGGTATCAAGGAAAGAAAGGGAGGCTATCTAAGAAGCAAGTATAGTGATGTCATTGATTAGGGTTTTTGATTATCCATGCTGTAGCTTCCCTCCATTGGTCTGATAAATACTCGGTGGTTCACATCATTGTCACCCCCCAATACTTGTACTTAGGGAAGATATTTAAAATACCTAGCTAAGAGGGTTGTTCATAGATTAATACTCAGCGAAATGCTTTATATTTATGAGAAACTGAAAACATATATATTAAATATCTGCTAGAAATAAAATGGTTCTGGCTTGTTTGTTTTCAACATCTACTGTATGGCTCTGACCTATGCTACTGCTAAATTACTGCTTAGTGAAACGCTGTGGACAAGTGTGCATCCAATTTGACTAGATTTTATTTGTGCATTTGACATTCAGAGATCTCTCATGGTCTCCAGATTCTGCCCCCAGTACCTTTCACAGGGTAGAAAGCCCCTGGTTTGGGGCAAAGAGTGGCAAGCTCTTTCTGTAAAGGAACAGATTGGTAAATATTTTCAGCCTTGCAGGCCGTATGATCTCTGTTGCAGCTACTCAGTTCTGCTGCTGTGAGATAAAAGCAGTCGTAGACAATACAGAGAGCAGTGGGCATGGCTGTGTTCCAAGGCAATTTTAATTCCGAAAACAGGTGGGAGGCTGGATGCAGGGTCATAGGTTGCCAACCCCTGGGACTCATTTCCCAATGTGACTTCCAGCCATGTTGAACTGCTTTTTCAGATCTGGGGAAAATATGCAGTTGTGATCTAATTCCAAGCACTTAAAGCAGCTTAACCTTCTATTGTATGTCACATGAACGCTCAATCTTAGTTTTCCTGTGTGAAGTAATGATAATATGCCCTTTCTGGCTCTTTCATGAGGATGAAATTACTATACATGCAGGTTTTCTTATCACGTGTGGCGAGCCATGTAGGGCTGGAGTAGGTTTATTTTGGTTATCATTAACTCCGTGAAATTATTAAGATCCAAATTCTTAATCTTGGTCTTAGAAATGGAAATTTTAAATGTAAGAAAAAACATGATGTTTTTGAGATTTTTCAGATGTGACCATATCAAGGGGAATAAAACACATGCTTAATTGATATTAAATAGCTGTCCAGAGCATTTTGGCTTCTTACACCAGTGTTCCATGCATTTACCCCTAGCAACTCAATAATTCCTTATAATGAGCACAT
Source organism: Arctocebus calabarensis (assembly GCA_963573935.1). NCBI lineage: Eukaryota > Metazoa > Chordata > Mammalia > Primates > Lorisidae > Arctocebus > Arctocebus calabarensis. The sequence goes on along the minus strand of CAUYON010015831.1, from coordinate 21,139 downwards.
GTGAAAACAATGAGTCCTTAACTTCGTGTACTATTTTTAATTAAGAAAAATTCAATGACTTCAAAATGTCAAGGAATTTGTTCTGATGGTTATGTTACTGTAACCATGCCTTTTCAGTCTGATCATGTCTAAGCACACTTTACTAGTTTCTCAAAAATGCATCTCTAATGTATAAAACCGTGTTCTAAAAAAACACGCAGCAGCGGAATCCAGGGAGAAAATGGAGTACACGTTCACTGAGCTGTGAAATGTGAAGATCTATTCAACTCCATTAACTACAAAATATACATCATCCCCTAACGTACTGGACAATGAATGACTCTACGTGGAGTGCCACACGTCCGAATTGCTGTGAGATGAACACTTTGGTAAAGGTTAGATGCTGCAGTTATCAGTTTACTTATTTTAGTGGAAAAGTAAGCAGTGACGTTGACCTTGCAGTCCTTTCAAAAGCTTAATTATCTCCAATTCCAATGAGTACTATAGAAATTTTAGAAAATTATCTGAGAGAATCATCCATGACCTTTATTTTCAGGGTAGACAGAGAGCAAATTATTCGCAACACTTTCATTTTAGAAAATTTGTAACCCATGTGGACTTTAGAATGATTTTTATGTATTAAGGGCCTATTAATGCCTCTTAGGTAAATTTTATGCAACCAAAGGGAATCAATAGACAAATAAATAAGTAGGTTTCTCTACATAATAAGAAGCTTAAAGTGGCATTATGTCAACACGAATCTTAGTAATTTTAAAGGGAAATGATTCATATTAGTTTTATTCTTTAAATGTCTTCATAATTATTATGATGTATTGATATTTAGAAGCTGTTTAAATGATTGAAATAACTCATTTTTTTAATTTTTAGAGTTAGAATATATTTTGTTTTTATCTCTTGAATGATAGATATTTTCTGAGATGCTACAGGGGTAAATATTAGAATTCTAAATGCTAGAATATGTCACCATTATAATCAGCAAAAATTCTTATGTGAATAATAGGTGACAGTATTTAGGGACACAAATAAGTAAAATGGGTACATGCTATCTTTTTTGTCTCATGAAATTTATTCTATTCATGAATTGTATAGAATAAAACATTTCTTATGTTTGTACATAAGAAATCAAACGTTTGTATGTAGAGTAATAAGTAATTTGAAACAACATAAGCAAAATGAGAAGTAATTAAAACACGAGTCAGAAATTTAGAACGACATGATGTTTTCATCACTTATAATAATGATTACAATTATAATAAGCTAACACTTACTGTGTGCTTACTATGTGCTTAATAGTGCTGGAAATGCTTTCTTTATGCCTTACAATCTCTTTATGAGATAAGTTCTGTTATCGTCCCCATTTTGCAGATGAGGAAACTAAGAATTAGCAGAACTAAGGAACGTGTCCAACTTCATATACCCAGAAAGTGAAACAGTCACCATCTAATCCCAAGCAGTCTAGCTGTTATCCCTCCCTCCCAATAGCATGCTTTTTCCAATTAAAAGAGCATTAACTTTTGTATGATTGACTTTAAACTCCCTAGAGCAGTGTTTTTCAACCTTTTTTAATCTCATGCATGGCATACTTGAACCTTTAGTTAAATTTTTGTGGCACACTTAAATTACGTTGATCAAAAAAAAAGAGTTAAAAAAGAATATACTTACTGTGCTTTTTGAATGTCTTTCAAAAATAATTTAATTAATGATGTTTAAAATTTTTTGTGGCACACCTAAGATCCTCTTATGGCACATCAGTTAAAAATCACTGCCCTAGACCATACTTTTTCCAAGCCCCTTGACTTTATATGATCAATGGTGGGCACCTCAAAACTTTTGCACATTCCGTATGATACTGCTAAGGCACATGCATAATTTATATTTTTGAAAATTCAGTTAACAAGTGGACATTTCTGGTTATCATGGGATGCTGCTAGTTCTTATCAAATGTTTTGTTGCCACTTTTGAGTGGTGGAATGTGCACAGTCACTTGAATATTTGAATGTATTCTTTCATCCTTGACTGAAACTAAACCTTGGAAATGATAATTCTGAGAAAGACTTCATCAAACTAAAATAGATAAGCCAAAGTTTGACACCACTTGGGGTGTAAAACTCCATGTTTTTTTAGCCCCATGCATATTCTCCCTGGACTTGTGCCAATTGATTTCAAATGAAAAAGAAAAAATCAATATTTACAGTCAAGTATGAAATACTGCAAATGTATCATCAAACATTGTGTCTAAAAGGTAGGCATAATTCAGGATTCTATAGTATTATCTCTGTTTGAACCTTTACTTTCCCTGTACTCCACAATTTATAGTTTTATTGTTTAGCTCACATATTTTTTCTTGCACTAATTTTCAGAATCTGTGATATATTAAATGCATGAATTTCCTGTATAATACTATGATATTTAATCCTACATGCTCAAAGTCTTTTTAAGCCTTAGAAATTTTTTTTTGTCATTTATTCCAGGTGAAAAACAAAACATTTTCAGTTCACATTTTTGATATTTTGTGACTTGTCTAAGCACAAAAGGAGGTCCTATAATATAAGCCATGCCTACTTGGGAATTGGAATTTATTTGTAAAGCTGTTACCTACCTTAAATTTGGTAAGAAATAAAGAATTACCAGTCAAAAAATGTTTCAAAGGAAATTTCCAGTTTCTATAATTATAACCCAATATATGAATACAAAGACCTCAAAATTTTTTTTAATGTAAAAAGAGTCAAGCCATTTCAAATGTTTTAGACAAAGCCTGCTACAAATCTTTAAGGGACCAATGAAATAACAATCACTTCATAAAGAATTTAGGAAGAAAATATAAAAATGTGAACTATAATTATTGGTGGGTGATTTTTTTCCTTCTGTCCCACTTTTTCCTGTTCTTAATATTTCCTACAACAATCCCACAGCAGTTACACTCAAATTTGAATTTGGGCATTTGGTGGGAATCATTAGACAGAATCCCTTCATGTCTAACCCACAAATAGATCATCATCTTAGAAATGTTTATATGTAAGTGTTTCAGGTATTAAAGAGACTATATTTACAATGTTCTGAATTCAAAATTACTCGTTATAATTTCTTTGAAAATAATTTAGTCAAATGGAAGTGAAAATCACAGATTTACTCCATATTCATTTTATCAACACTTCTCACAAAGTGGAACGCAATTCAGCTTTGGAGACAAGTTTATATGGGATCTTGGTAGAACATATGAGTAGGAAAATAATGCAGTTTGAATTTGATGGCTCTGTCCTCGTGAATTCTTTGAATTATATTCCTATGTATTTCAATTAATCTTTTTAATAGCACCAATCATTTTTGTGGGGTCAGGGTTTTGCCGTACTGCAGAATAGCATGGTAGAATAATTTTTCTTTGTTAGTGCAGAATAACTAATTAAGTACTTCCTTTTAATGTTTGATTGAATTTGGTAAAACCATAGTTCAAATAAATGAAAGCACGTGACTGACCTCAAATGGGACCTGAGCTTAAAGAAATTCTTTGATGGAGCAATCTGATGTCGTTCTTTTCTTTACACTATTTTTATCAGGATATGAAATATCTCAGGCCAGTTTAAAATAATGAAAGTGTATTTGCAATTTGTTTATTAAATTGTGTATTTTCTAGCTCTTATCCAAAAGTTGAAAGGAAAACAGAATTTTCTTTGTGTAGATTATACGTAGGTATATGATTTATATAAAAATTTTCTACATTTTTCTTTTAAATTGTAATTATGTCAGAATGACTGTTATGTTTCCATTTATCATAATGTCAGTTTATTTTAATGTTGTCATATGAATAATAGGCAATCAGGAGTGAAAGTTTTTCAAAATTGCAGTCCTCTAGATGTTACAATTAAATTAATTACAAATCTGGAATAAACAGTTCTTAATCACATAAAACAGTTCTGTCACATTATACACACTTTTGTTATGATGTAAATTGAAAGCCAATGGAATTTTTTTAAGAAAAAAATAAATAAAGCCGCATGCTCACAAAGCTCCTGATTACCCTGCGTTAATAAGCAGATGCACTAAGAAAGATGTGCCCAAAACATCTGCTCTGGCTTAATGTGACATCTTATTTTTCAATTTTAATATTAACAATTCAACAATCTAAATAATATTTATTTCTAATTTTAGTTCAAACAATCAGCAGCTAAACAATTCTTAAGTACTTCATTAAGTACTTCAAACCAGCTTGTCAAAATGGGTTCTTTGCAATAGAGGTGCAAGCAGAGAAAGGCAGTTAGGGGATACAAGACCTTGCAAGGAGTCGAGGAGAATTCCCTCAAGACACAGGTTCTAAAGTGCTGGAGTTATGCATAGAATAGGGCAAAGTAGATAATTATTTTTGGCACCATGTCCTGTAGACTGGCGAAGAGGATTACATGAAGAAATCAGCTCTGCCACCAGCTGATGAAGACCGAGAGAAAAAGGGGGAGAGAGAGAGAGAGAGAGAGATGTTTATAAATAACAAACCTATAAAGGGCCCCATTATTGCCAAGCAAAAATTATGGGACTACCTTTGAACATGTCTGTGGACTAATAAGAGCCAAGAAGAAGTAAATTTAAATTGGGTTTTAGTTTTTCTAAGACTGTGGCTTGAGCCCTACCTGAAAATGTGCTTCCATTAGCACCTGGGATATCGCCTAATTTCCATTCTCTGGAAACAGAAAATTTCCTTCCAGACAAGGTTTACTTTGCCACTATGCTGTAATGTATTTAGTGCTGCCCTGCATTCTCTTCCACCTGAGTGTCACAGTAGAAGTCAACTTTTCCCGGGAATGTTCAAGACTCTTTCTGAGAAGACAACCATCTTCCCTTTGGGTTCTTACAAGTTTTAATGAGTGAGGCTGGGTTTTATTGTTGTTGTTTTGCTTTATTAGGTCTGATAGTCTGCTACACGGAGGTGCTTGTAACATGTAAAAACAGTATTATAATTAGCTATGAACCTTGATAAAGGAACATTCTGTAAATGGTGTTGCTTGTCCAGATTTGAATCCTGTGAACACTGGAATTTAAGCTAGAATAATAAAAATATCTGGAGGTGCTTCTGAATTTCAGACATTTTGGGAGATGAATGAAGGGATTCTTTGAGAATGACAAAAACCATAATTTGGAGTGATAAATCTACCCTGCCTTACACAAAATACTATCTTTAACAGCCAATTATATTACAAACTCTAAATAATATATGATCAAACCCAAATAGAAACTTTTGATTTGCCTCACTACTGGAATAAAACGAAAATCATTATCTCTATAATGGTATGATGTGAATTCTTCCTTTCCTGGTAGTCATGTTTATTTATTCACTCTCTGTTTCTTTATTTATTTACATACATATGTGCTAGGCAAATACACAAATGCTGTCTTATGAACTGGGGCTACAAGGTCTGATCCCTGCTGTTAAGAATCTTGTTCTCTAGTAGAGCTGTACTCCCATGGATCTGTGATGTATTAACACAAGTTCAAGGTTATCGCTGAGACTTCATGAATCCAGGGGAACTCAGGCCATTTAAACATCTTGGGGAATTAGGATAGACATCCTAGCGGAAGTCTATTTGAAGCCAAAGCAAGAAAGAACAGCAAACATTGACTAAGAGAAGATTTGAAGTACAGCATTCCTGCTAGAGGAAATAGTACCTGCAAAATCTTCTGTCAAGGCCTTCACTTGGAATTTATGTCAAATATAAAATTGAGATTTTATTTTTAGAGTCTGTATTGCTGTGGACCAAGAGGGCTTTGTTTCCATCCATTAAATTGTATTATATAACACTGCCTCTTTTCCTTTTTCTCTTGGTAATGGCAGGCACTAAATGTCCATCTCTTTTCCCAGTCTGAGCTGTTAGGTCTTCCTGAGTGCTTAGTGAGCTCTGCTGAGGTTCTCTATGAATGAATGAAGAGTGAACAAAAGGATACTGGCCAACCTTTTCTCTGGATCTTAAGGGAAGTGATGGTTTGAACACTGGGATATAAAATATTTCAAAGTCTAGATGTCAACAGCAATAAATGTATTTTTGGTGCACATGAATGATTTTGGGAGTGGGGGAAATAAGACGAAACTGATATTAGATGATTAGACAAAATGCTGATTGCTTTTGACTAAAGAGATTTGTTCACAAGTTAAATAAACTTCCATACAAAAGTTTTCTTTGCCGAGAGCACCTAAGAACACTGCAGAAAACTCTGAAGTATTACGTACACCCGGGGCCACCCCATATCTGATGTTGACACACTAAAAGTGATGTATACACCTTGTGAAAAGTATTTGGCTAAAAGAAACAAAAAGACCAACCAATGAGATTGCAACAATATCTACACTATGTTAAAAACAACAGTAATTCTCTCCCCAAGCCTATATTATACTAAAACAATTGGGTTCATCACTAAAATTACCTATTGATAATCATTTCATATATCTGTATTTGTGTTCTTTTCTGAGAGTTGCCAATAAGTTTTTTTCTAATCCTCTGTTTTGGAATGACTTGGATTTGTGCAAAAGGTCGTATTTATAAACTCACTGTTATTTATCAAGCATCTATTATGTGGCTTTAGTCTGCTAAGTACTGATATGCATACTATTTTTAAGAAATTCTGTTTTCAAGTAGAAGAAAGAGTCAAGGAAGCCAATGATTATACTATTGTATTTTTAAATACTGGCAAATGATACATACAAAATATATTCTAGGAATTACTCTACCTTGAGCTTTCCATTGAGGTATTTGTTGCTGTCATTAGTGCTGCAAATACCAAAAAGATGAGCAAGATCTAGTCAATGACCATGGGTTTATTTATTTATGTAGTAATTTAATTATTTCCCCCCTGCCTTTTTTCCAAAATGTATTTGAAACAAGACTTATCCCAATTTGCTCGGTACCTTGTGGGGGAGGGGAACAATAGGCAATATGTAAGTACCTAGATTATATAAAAACACATACCCAAAGCAGGTGAATAGTTTCTGAAATTTTTCCTAAGAGTAGTACAAGCAGGATCATTTCCAGTAGACATGATGATGAAACGTATCAAGCAAGCTAAGCAGATGAAGAGAACTCTTTTTTGGAAGAAGAATATTATAACCATAACTCGGAAGCTGTCTAAATATCCTAAGCTCATTCTACATTAAACTTGTCTAGTACCTGGAAAAAAAGGAAATAATTAAGAATCAATTAAGAAAAAAGGAGAAAATATTCTAAAGTCTAGTAAAGGAATTATCCACATGAAATATAGGATTTAGAAATGCATCCAAAGAGGACATTATATTTTTCATGTTATGAACATTCTCTGTTTCTCTCCTACATCATGTTTCCCAGCTCTGCCTCCCAGTTCTTCTTTCATTTATTCTGGATTATCTTCTCTGCCACTTTCTGATGGTTTGTTGTCCCAAACGTCATCTCAATGGTCTACTGCCAAATACCAGGAATTTTGTCACAAAATGCAAAGTGTTTCTGTGTTTTAGGAAGTCGGGAAACTCAGTCAGCTAGACATTCAAAGAGTATAGTGACATGGAGAAGAATAACTGAGACAGACTGAAAACAAATATAAACAAAGAGTCAACCTCAGACTTTTTTCTTCCACTGACATTGCCTTTTGTCTACTTCAGACTCCTTTAAAAAGGGTATAGTTGATTACCAATTAAAAATTACTTTGTGATCTTCCAACAGTCTTTAAACTTTGGCTAGATGTGATTGCCAAGGAAAAGAGTAATCTTTGGTTTTAAAAAAGCCTCCTTTTGTGAAGCCTTTGAATAAAGTGGTAAATACCACTAACTGATGCTTTTTGCCTAGAAACATCTGGATGGTGGATGTGTTTAGATAGGCAGATTAACAGAAGGAAATGTAAACAGATCTTTGTTTCAACTACAAAGACGCCTTTGTTTTTCTGGAACGCAATAGTTTCAGTAAACTTCTTAAAGTCAATATTTATTTGTCTAGCCTATGGTGAGCAAGAAAAAAATTATCAGCTAAAAACAATTCAAATATTAAAACGGGGGTTGGAAGGAGAAGATATCTAAATGAAAGATAAAGTCAAATATTTTAAAATGACTATAGGAACATTAAACAAAGAGTTGTCAAAATCTGTTTGGTTTAAAGTATTATACAATGACTGTAAGAACTTGTAAAATCATGTACAAATTTAAAAGTAGCACAATAAAGATTACTACATGCAACATCCTAGTAATCCTTCCTCATAAAATCTAAATCAAAAGCCTTAAGGTCGTTAACCAAATGCCAAATAAAGTAGTTGATCACTGGGGGTTTTACGTTATTAGATATTTTTCTTCCTATAACCAGTTTCTTTCAGTAGGTAACTTTGGTCCAAAAAATGATAAAGAAAATATAAAATTTAATATTACCTTAAATAAATGTGAAGCAAATCATTTTCAATTTCAATAACTGTAATCAATTCTGCTTAATAATTCTCAAGGGTAGAGAACATAACTGCGTTTCTCAAGATTATTGTTTCTTAAGAAAAACTTGTTCCCAATTCTGAAGGATGAATGGCAAACACATGAAAAAATACTCATCATCTTAATCAGCAGAGAAATGCAAATCAAAACCACTCTGAAATATCACCTAACTCCAGTGAGATTAACCCATATCACAATGTCCCAAATCTGCAGATGCTGGCATGGATGTGGAGAGAAGAGAACACGTCTATAATGCTGGTGGGATTGCAAACAAATGCAATTTTTATGGAAAGAAATATGAAGAATTCTTAACTAAAAGTTGAACTTCCATTTGGTCCCACAATTCCATTACTAGATATCTACCCAGAAGAACAAAAATCAATTTTATCACAAAGACATTTGTAGCAGAATGTTTATTGCAGCTCAATTCATAATTGCCAAGTCGTGGAAGTGGCCCACAGATGACCATCAACCCATGAATGGATTAACAAACTGTGGTATATATACACCATGGAGTACTATTCAACCACAGAAAAGATGGAGACTTTACATCTTTTATGTTTCCCTGGATGGAGTTGAAACACACTCTTCTTAGTAAAGTATCTCAAGAATGGGATAAAAATGTACAAGTTACTCAATACTAATATGAAACCAATATGCAAACAACTACATTCCCACATGAATGAAAGAACACAAATATAGTCTGGCAAAAGGGAGGGGAGGGAGATGGGGGAGGAGGGAGAGGGATTGGCAGGAGGAGGGAGGGTAATTGTCGAGACTCATCTATGTGCACAATGTGAGGAAGTTCAAACACTCCCTGAGTGAAGGGTTCAACTACAACTTGAACTTTACCTTAGAACTGAAAACAATGTAACCTGAACATTTGTACCCTAATATTAACGTGAAAAAAAGAAAAACTTGAAATCTCAAAATTGTCCCATCTTAATCATGGAAGTGAAATATAAATAATGTAGTTGACAGATTGCATCTGAATCCGCTCATTTGGGGTCCACAGACATGATGAAGAGTATTGACTCAAAATGATCAAGGCAGGCATAAAGAAACCAAAACAAAGGTGGATTGTAGGATTTGCTTGATTTCTCCTAAAGCAGAGGTTATTCCCGGTACTCTAACTGTCCCTGAGTCCCTTTCCCAGCAACTCTTTAGAAGGGCACACTGCATCTTAGCACCTGCAGACTTAAGGGTACAGCAATATTAACTTGGCCTTTCCCATTCTCTGTATCTCACACCAGAAGTAGGGACAGCCCAATTCGATTTTAAGCCCTAGATAAAAGGGGTACAAATCCTTATATTAATTAGTACCTAGAACAAGGTTACCTCATTTAAAATTTTTCTCCCTTAGCCATATGATTTTCCCCTAACAAAATTTTCCTTACAACTTTCTATTCCTTTTCTGATTTCCATACTGACATTCATTCTCACCCAGGAACCTGAACACCTTCCAAAGTCCAGTACAGAGCAAATGTCTTCTCTCTCAATAAAAGCAATAAGTTTGAAAATAGGAAAATGGATACATTCCCAAGAAAAAATAAATAACTAATATTCACCCAAGAATAGAATTTTGGGACAAAGCAATAATTATAAAGGCTGTAAAAATTTTACCCTTCATAAAGGTAGAAGATCAGATGTAATTTGAAAAACACATACACTTCTTATACGGGTACAATGTCCCCCACAGTTTTTATATTCAAAACCCAAAGTTTATTTCAATTGGTAGAAAATCGTGACTTCCTAAGTCTTAGGCCACTTAGTGTGGATATTTAAACATTTTTTTTCTGCAGAAATATCAATACGATTACAGAGTACTGTGCTAGATTCAGCATCAGAAGCAAAATGTTAAAATTAAGGATTAGCAAACCAAATCCAGGAATATAATTTTAAATAATCATTTCTACCAATTACATTTAGAAACACAAGAATGGCTTAATAGCAGAAAGTTTATCAACATGGGCCATTTAAGAGGTAAAAGATTATATTAATAGAGGCAGACCAGATGTTTGACATAATTTGGTTTGCTATAGATGATATTTTAAAAGGCTATAGTTAAAAAAGAATTTGAAGAAACATTTCAGTGTAAGTTAAATAGTATTTGATAAGAGCCACCAAGCAGCAAGTCAAGTGGAGAAACGTTAAAGCCATTTTAATATCTTCAGTAGTCAGGCAGGGATACTGAATACTCGCCTTGTTTTTGAGGCTCCATCAAAAGCAACACAATGTGCTTAATATAGAAGCACTACAAAAACAGAGACATCACTGTTACATGTAGATTATAGAACTATATTTTTAGAAAACCTTAGAGAATCAACTAATATGCTTTGAAATAATAATAAAATTAGTTTACATGCCGATCCTTGAATACTTTCATTAACTCCTAGACATGGAAACTTTCTCTGCCTCCATTCTTTTATATGAAAAGTGGGAAACAATACTATATCTCTTGTGTTATTATTATTATGTGTGAAGATTAAATTAGTCATTATATATGTGTGCTTATCTTAGAATGCCTCCGTGAAAGAAACTAGACATACCAACATCCTTCCTGCCTCTTTTTATTTCTCCACTAAAGGCCTCTTTTTCTTTGTCCTGAATTCCAATATTGGAGAGCTTTGAGACTCAAGAAGCAAATTCTATTACAGAGCTATGTGCTCTTCCAGTGTTCTCCTGCAGAAATCAGCTGAAAATAAATTATTAGCATAGCACTTATAACCACCTGATACGTGTGTAAACTTTTGTGTACTGTCTCTCACCATCAGAATGTATCCCGTGCAAGTGCAAGGAATTTATCTATGTTATTCACTGTTTTGTTGGTGGTATCTAAAATTATGCCACATAAAAAGTATGCATTCAGGGGTGGAGGAAAGATGCCCAACTGGAGACATCATTTGCTGGACCATCCCAAAGGGAAGATAGGAATTTAGATGGGGGAGAGGGGAGAAGAGATGCAGATTGGGATTTAGACTTGTCCCTCCCTGGTCCTCCCCCTACCTACTGCAACCAGGAAAGGACTTAGAGTCAAGAGTTTGGTACAAGGCCACCTATTCCACCAGCATGTGCTGTGGCCTGAGGCTCCTAAGGAAAGTGCCCCAAACTGGGCAACACCTGTGGCTCAGCAGGCAGAGGGGCCAGCCCCATATACCAAGGGTGTTGGGTTCAAACCCAGGTGCACCTCTCCACCTGGAGGTCTGCAGCAGACCCAGGGTGCCTAGTTTGGGAGTTCCTTGCCCAGAGGCTTCTTGTGGAGTTACACCCCCAGTATGTCAGACAGGCAGGCCAGACCTTGTGCCACCCCCTACTCAAACATGTTTCTAGAGGTGACCGGGGAGATCTGGAAGCTGGATAAAACTAGAGAGAATATTGCGGGGTCCATGACTTGGAGATCTGGGATAGCACCCATTCCCCCTTCAAGAAAACTGCCTTGTTGGATTAGGGTTAGTATCTCAGGGAGGAAGACCCCACTTCTGGGAGTCAGAGCAACCAGGAGATACAGTCAGGCACTCTTGCTGACCTGTAGCTGTGGCTCCTGCCCCTCCCCTTCCAACCGGAGGAGCAGTTTGTGCCAAGAGTTGGCAAGCAGCTTCCTCACTCCAGTGGGTGCATACTCCAGCCCAGGCCTCTTGCCTTGAAGACTTGCAGTAAGACTGGGGTGCCCAATTTCACGGAGATGCAAACTTTACTAGATCTATGCAAAAAGGTAAACAGCAGTATTATAATTGCCAGGGACTTCACCACTCCATTGACAGAATTGGTCAGATCATCCAAGCAGAATATAAATAAATAAACACTGGACTTAAATGGGACTCTAGAACAAATGGGTCTAACAGACATTTGCAAAACATTTTATCAAAAAGCTATTGCATATACATTCTCCTCACCAGCACATGCAACATTCTCTAAGGTTCATCATATTTTAGGCCATAAATCACGACTCAACAAATTCAAAAATGTTAAAATCATACCATGTGTTTTCTCAGATCACAGTAGAATAAAACTAGAAATCAACTCCAAGACAAAACCCCACTTCTATACAAAGTCATAGAAATTAAATAACCTGTGGTTGAATGATTATTGGATCAATTATGAGGTTAAGGTGGAAATCAAAGATTCCTCAAATTGAATAACAAAAGAGACACTAGCTATCAAAATCTGTGGGATTCAAAAAAGCAGTCCTAAGCAGAAAATTCCTAGCCTTAAATGCCTACATCAAAAAGACAGAAGGATCACAAATTAACAATGAAATGACATGTCTCAAGGAATGAGAAAAGGAAGAGAAAACTAAACCCAAAAGTCTGCAGAAAAAAAGAAATGACTACAATCAGAGCAGAATTAAATGAAATCAAATACAAGAAAATAATATGAAGATGAAACAAATAGTTGGTTCTTTGAAAAGATAAATAAAACTGGGCAGCGCCTGTGGCTCAGCAGGTAGGGTGCTGGCCCCATATACCAAGGGTGGTGGGTTCAAACTCAGCCCCAGTCAAACTCCAATAAAAAATAACCAAGCATTGTGACCCAGCTACTCAGGAGGCTAAGGCAAGAGAATCACATAAGCCCAAGAGTTGGAGATTGTTAAATTGTCCTAAATATCCAAATTAATTTACAGATTCAAAGTATCCCCCCATTAAAATACCAATGCCACATTCCACAGATCTAGAAAAATAATTCTATGCTTCACTTAAAACTAGAGAAAAACAAGCCCAATAGACAAAATAATCTAAAGCGAAAGAAACAAATTGGAGGCATTATTTCCCCAGACTTCAAACTATACTATAAGGCTATCTTAACAAAAACAGGATGGTATTGGCATAAAAATAGAGACACAGACCAGCAGATGGCACAGAAATCTCACTTTTAAAACCATCTGCATATAACCACCTAGGCTTTGACAATATACACTTAGGAAAAGAATCCCTTTCAATAAATGGTAGTGGAAAAATGGGCTAATAAAATATCTGATAATACCTCTCATCACTCACAAATATTAATTCAAGATGAATAAAAGACTGAAATGTAAGCATGAAACTACAAGAATTCTACAAGATAATGCTGGAAAAACTTCTAGATACAGGCCTAGGCAAATAAATAAATAAATAAGTAAAAAAAAAAAAAAAAGTATCTCAATGGCAATCATAGAAACAACACAAATAAAAGTAAATGGGACTTGATTAAATTAAAAAGGCTTTTGCACAGCCAAGGAAATAAGCAACAGAAGAAATAGACAACCTACAAGTTATATATCTAGTAAAGTGCCAATAACAAGAATTTATAAAAACTCAAGCATATCAGCCAGAAAAAAACGAACAACCTCATAAAAAGTGGACAAAAGACAGGAAAAGAAGCTTTCAAGAGAAGATAGACAACTGGACAATAAACATAAAAAATGCTCAATATCATTAATCACTAGGAAAATACAAATTAAAACCACAATGAGATAGCACCTTACCCTTGTTAGAAAGACCTTTATTAAAAATTCCAAAAATAATAGATGCTGGTATGGATGCAGAGAGAAAACAATGCTTATATGCTATTAATGGTACTGCAAATTAGTACAACCTCTATGGAAAACAGTATAGACATTCCTTGAAGAACTAAAAGAAGACCTGCCATTTGATCTAGCAATCCCCGACTGGGTATTTACCAATGGAAAAGTCATTTTATCAAAAGTACACCTACACTCAAATATTTATTATGGCACAATTCACAATTGCAAAGATATGGAATCAACCCAAGTGCTCATTAATTAACAAGTGGATTAACAAAATTGGTATATGTACACCATGGAATATTACTCACCCATGAATAAGGATGACTTAATGCCTTTTACAACAATTTGGTCGGAACTAGAGAACAAAAGTTAGTAGGCTAATGTGGGGATATAAAATCCTAGCACCCTTGCCTAATTTAGGGACAGCTTTGGAAGATTCCTTGAGCTCTAGAATTTCTTTGTGACTTTGGCAGAGGTCTCAGTTGCATCTTCATTGAAGATCAGCTTGCCCTCTGGCTCAAATCTGCCTTCCTCATTTCCTTAAGCATATATCTTAGAGGTATACTCACAAGTACTCCCTCCAACAAAACTCTCGCATACAACAGCCTGTCTCAGCGTGTTTCCAGATAGCTTAACCAAAAATAACGAACATAGAACTAAAAGTACAAAAAACAAAAATTATACACAGCAAACCATTTATCCTAGATACCCAAGGGTATAGGATTGGCGGCTAAAGACAAATGAGAGTATTTCACCTTATTTACATTTTTATTGTTTTGATGATTAAACTTATAGATTATTTCTTTTATAATTTGAATCATTAAGAAAGTACTTTTTGAAACCTCATAGACTCCTGTGACATATACTAAAGAAGAAACACACCATTTATTACCTTTTACCTGCTTTAAGAAGAAACTTCTTCAAAGTTTCTTTTAGCCACTCCAAAAATTAGCCATCAGGCTTCCCAAATGGGCACATTCTGTACTTTTATGTTGGCAAAGAATGTGATTGATAAACTATTGCTGTTTGTGAAACATTTGCTTTCATAGTTCTAACATATTTTAACTCCTAGGGTTACCAGAATTTTTTTTCACATTATTTGACAGCTGAAATTAAACAAATCCTATTCAACTACAGAGCTAATAGAAGGTTTACTACGTGTGTCATTAGCACCAGCCATATAAGGTAACAGAAAATATGAGGTGTGGATTTTTTAAATATGATAAAATGAGAATACTGTTAGATGTACCGGAAGGTGTGACTTTAGGCCAGGCATGTTCTTATTAGAATAAAACTGCCTCTGTTTTATTTTACTAAAATAATCAGCATTATGTGTTTTGAGTTGACATCTTTCAAATTATTTTATCAAGTCAAAAATATACACCTGAGTTGAAATATGTTTTAACTATCATGTCATCTTAATGTAATACATGGCATCAGAGAGTGTTGTGTAATAGGCTGCTAAACATTTTTATGTGCAAGAAAATCATGGTTAGAATGAAGAAACATCATTTATTTGGTTGTATCTTTTGGCATTTTTACAACATGTTTTCAAAGACTAATACCCCAAATATTTGAAGATTAAAACGTGGAGTATTTATATATATAAAAATTTTAATAAGCATATGCTATTTAGAATCACAATACTCAGATTATGCATTATTACAGTGGGACACTGCATGATAATGGCAGCCTATAATCTTGAGATAGTCTTCTTTATATTTTGTATTTACACAACTTATTTTATTCAGAGATAATCTAAGGATACCACACAACTAGAAAGTTGTGCGGCCTACCTGCAGCCAGGAAGAAATTGAAAATTCCTTTCCTCTTGAAATCTTACAGACCGATGTACTCTTTGTGGGTAGAATGCCAGTTGAGTTCCATACCTCCTACAGCACATTATTTTAATTTCCAATCCTGTTTATGCCAGTAATAGCGATTGCAATACCATAGCTTATCAGTAGACCTATCTTCAAAGAAAACTGACTTCAGCCAGTCCAAAAATCCATCCTTAAAGAAAGGGCTTTCACTCTCCATCAAAAATAAAACAAAATAAAATGGTAAATGGCTCTATATATTTTAAGTAAAAGATCTTATGCATTTATGTCTACAGTATTTTTTATAATCACTGTCCTAAAGTGTTTTTCTGAGCGGACCACTTCCTGGTCCCAGTTTGGTTTTTGTAAGAAGGCTTCCAGTCTAGACAAATGCTTAGGTATTGAAATCTGACTGCCAAGGTCCAAATGCAGGCTCCAATAATACAGTGGGGCTGGAGCAAGGTCTTTAACCTCCGTAAGTCTTAGTTTCTTATTTTTTTGCAGTTTTTGGGTGGGGCTGGGTTCGAACTCACCACCTCTGGCATATGGGGCCGGCGCCCCACTCACTGAGCCATGGGTGCCTCCCAGTCTTAGTTTCTTCATCTGTTAAAGGAGGAGAATGTTGAAGCAACTTCATAGAGTTGCATGAGTAATTGGATCTTCACCAAGCACAGTGCCCAGCAATTGATAAGTTCTCAGTAAAAGTGACTAGTATATGATGGGATGTTGATAAGACTGTGAATCTACATTTGTTACTGTTCAACAGTGTGCACATTTTCCTTCATAACTCCCAGTGGTTTTTAAAAAATAAAGGACTACTTATGAAAAGTGATGAATGTAATTTTCTTTTTATTAGTATTGAAACTATCAGTTACAAACCTTCATTCTTTTAAAATAAAGAACAGAAAATACAAAAATAGAGCCTGTGAATAAAATATCTAAATATATGTTGTCTTTCTGCATCGTAATTCATAATGCACAAAGAATTCTAAGATATATCCACTGACTATATATCTGAACTGATGGCATGATAAACTTGAACTTAGAAAGAACTGTAAAATTTGGTTTTACTATGACTATCTTTGATGTAAATAAAAGGGTGGGTTGGGCACAGCGGCTCTCACTTGTAATCCTAGCACTCTGGGAAGATTGCCTGAGGTTAAAGTTCAAGAGCAGCCTGAGCAAGAGAGAGATCTTGCCTCTAGTAAAAATAGAAAAAATTAGGTGGTTGTGGTTGGTGCAACCTTGTAGTTCAGGCTATTTGGGAGGCTGAGGCAGGAGGATCACATGAGCCCTGGAGTTTGAGGTTGCTATGATGAGCTATGGTGAGCTATGATGATATCACTGCACTCTACCCTGTGCAACAGAGGGAAACTCTGTCTTAAAAAAAAAAAAAGAAGTCTTAAGGGTTATTGAAATCACAAAACTGTAAGTCATCCTTTTTGACTTAAAACAAATGTACTTTAATTTGCATGTTGTTTGTTCTTTTAGAAACAGTATGAGTTGAGGTCCCTTAAATTATAAACTAATGTATGACTTGTTTTGGAGAAAAGAAGTTAAAAATAGTCGGCCATGTTTTAGGCATCCAGTGTACTCATACAAAAAATACTCATTTGTAAAATGGAAGGCTCATTATAATCACCCTTTTTATAAAATTATGGGATTTCCAACCCAATTTCAAATGTCAGTGAAATGCTGCCTCTTTCCAAATTGACCTGTATTGTTTTCATGGTTCAGGTGACACCTCTAGATGCTTCTAGCCTTGTTTGCAGATATGAACATAGAACTTTTATACGTATGCATTAAAGGAACATTGAGGACTAGAAATTACTAGAGTTTCTTGGATTTTAAGGTTACCATTTCCATTATAAATTATTGTAAATGATTTTTAACTTTTCTTTCAGTAAAAAGAAGTCCATCATTCCAAAACTGCTATTAGATCTATATAGTATGGCATTAAGAAAATGAATGCTACCTCTCTTATGTTTGGGACTGTAATTTCTTCTTATTAGTCTTTACTCAGTATATACAAAGGCAATTATTGTCATTGACACTGTCCTCCTGTATGCAGTTAAAAAACAGTATATTCCTTACATGGACCAGATAATCCCAATTTTAGATCACCTATGGATCATTAGGAATAAAAGTCCTATAGCCATTAGGCCATTATTCAGTAAGATTTCCTGATATCACTGATTCTAACAGCTTGCTCAATACTAAAATATCATAAAAGAATAAATCTTCTTTCAAAATAGTTTTGTTTAAATAGAAAGTGAACCTGAGTGTAGCTGATACGAATATTTTCAGATTGTACAATGTTGATTAAATAATATAAACTTCAGTAGATTATTTCTGCCTCGGGAGTTATATCAAACAATTGTACAAATATGTTTTTTTATTCTTTTTATTCTCATTTCTCCGAGCATGATAGACAGAAGAAAGATAGTTTGGTAATAAAAAATTATTTTCTCTTAGTAAACATCAAGATTTTGGGAAATAGACTCTTTTACCTGGCCACAATTAATAATAACTATGATAATAACCTGGAAGAATAGCATGCAACCTTTCTTCTCTACGAGCTCTATTAAACTGGGAAAATACAAATATATCCTCATCCATTATTTCTGATTACGTTATTTGAAAGTCTGGTTTGAAGAAGGGGAAATCGTAGAAGAGAATTTTGCTTATTTTGCCTTATAAACAGTATAAATAAATCTCAAAAATTACTCTGTAAGGCTTTGCAACATAAAGACATTTCAAATTTTGAAAGGTTTTTTTTATTGTCTTTATTATTAAATCATAGCTGCGTACAATAGTGCAATCAAGGGATACAATGTTCTGGTTTCATATACAATCTGAACTATTTTCATCAAACTGATTAACATAGCCTTCCTGGCATTTTCTCAGTTATTATATGAAGACATTTGTATTCTGCATATAGTAAGGTTCGCCTGTACCCTTCTAAGATGCACCATAGATGTGGTCCCACCAATTACCCTCCCTCCACACCAACAACACCCATCCCTTCCCCTCCCTTGTCCCTTTCCCCATATTCTTGTGCTATAGTTGGGTTATACACTTCATATGAAAGCTATAAATTAGCTTCATAGTAGGGCTGAGTACATTGGATAATTTTTCTTCCATTCTTGAGATACTTTGCTAAGAAAATATGTTCCAGCTCCATCCATGTAAACATGAAAGAGGTAAAGTCTCCATCTTTCTTTAAGGCTGCATAATATTCCATGGTATACATGTACCACAATTTATTGCTACCAGACCTGAGACTGTACTATAAATTGATAGTGATCAAAACAGCATGGTACTGGCACAAAAACAGAGAGGTAGATGTTTGGAACAGAATAGAGAAACAAGAGATGAATCCAGCTACTTACTGTTACTTGATCTTTGACAAGCCAATTAAAAACATTCAGTGGGGAAAAGACTCTCTATTTAATAAATGGTGCTGGGTGAACTGGCTAGCGATCTGTAAAAGGCTGAAACTGGACCCACACCTCTCACCATTAACTAAGATATACTCTTTTCTTAGTAGTTTTGAAATGTATCATTGCAGTATGCACATTAGGTGAGGTCCCTCCCACTTCCCCCCTCTTCTCCCCTCTCTCCTTTTCCCTTCTACTTTCTGGACTATAGTTATGTTTTACCATTTGTATGAATGTGTAGGTGGGGGGACTACTATGAAATCAATATATACATTGGATACTTTCTTTTCCATTCTTGAGATACTTTACTAAGGAGAATATGTTCCAGCTCCATCCAGGCAAACATAAAAGATGTGAAGTCTCCATCTTTTTATGGCTGCATAGTATTCCAGAGTGTATATATACCAAAATTTGTTAATCCATTCATGGGTTGATGGGCACTTGGGCTGTTCCCATGTCCTGGCAGTTATGAATTGGGCTGCAATAAACATTCTGGTGCAAATGTCTTTGTTGTAAAATGATTTTTTATCATCTGGGTATATACCTAGTAGAGGAATTGTAGGACTGAATGGTAGGTTTACTTTTAGTTCCTTGAGTATTCTCCAAACTTCTTTCCAAAAATGTCATATTAGCTTGCATTCCCACCAGCAGTGTAGAAGCGTTCCCTTCTCTCTGCATCCACACCACCATCTGTAGTTTGGGTATTTCTTTATGTAGGCTAATCTTACTGGAGTTAGATGATATCTCAAAGTGGTTTTGATTTACACTTCTCTGATGATTAAGGATGATGAGCATTTTTTCATGTGTTTGTAGGCTATGTGCCTGTCTTCTTCAGAGAACTTTCTGTTCAAGTCTCTTGCCCACATAGGAATAGGGTTATTTGTTCTTTTCTTATTGATTAGTTTGAGTTCTCTGTGGATTCTAGTTATCAGACCTTTGTCGGAAGCATAACCTGCAAAAATATTCTATTCTGAAAGTTGTCCATTTGCTTTGCTTACTGTGTTCTTGGATATGCAGCAGCTTTTTAGTTTAATCAGATGCCAGTAATGTATTTTTCGTATTGCTTCAATTGCCTCAGGGGTCCTCCTCATAAAATATTCTCACAGGCTGATTTCTTCAAGTGTTTTCCCTGCACTCTCTTCTAGTATTTTTATAGTTTCATGTCTTAAGTTTAAATCTTTTATCCAGTGAGAATCAAGTTTTGTTAATGGTGAAAGGTGGGGGTCCAGTTTCAGTCTTCTACAAGTCACCAACATGTTCACCCAGCACCATTTGTTAAATAGGGAATCTTTCCCCCACTGAATGTTTTTGATAGGCTTATCAAAGATCAAATGATGATAAATAGCTGGGTTCATCTCTTGGTTCTCTATTCTGTTCCATCAATCTACCTCTCTGTTTTTGTGCCAATACCATGCTGTTTTGATCACTATCGATTTATAGTATAGCCTGAAGTCTGGTGATGTGATACCTCCTGATTTGTTTTTATTTCTAAGTAATGTATTGGCTATTTGAGTTTTTTCTGATTCCATATAAAATGAAGCACTATTTTTTCAAGCTCTTTAAAGTATGGCAGTGGTGCTTTAATAGGGATTACATTGAATCTGTAGATTGCTTTAGGTAGTATGGACATTTTAACAATGTTGATTCTTCCCAGCTATAAGCATGGTATGTTTTTCCATTTGTTAACATCTTCAGCTATTTCTTTTCTCAGAGTTTCATAGTTCTCTTTATAGAGATCTTTGACATCCTTTGTTAGGTAAATTCCCAGATATTTTATCTTCTTTGGCACAACTATAAAAGGAATAGAGTCTTTTTTTTTTTTTTTGAGACAGAGCCTCAAGCTGTCACCCTGAGTAGAGTGCTGTGGCATCACAGCTCACAGCAACCTCCAATTCCTGAGCTCAAGCGAGCCTCTTGCCTCTGCCTCCCAAGTAGCTGGGACTACAGACACCCGCCACAA